>JAULBR010100829.1:0-11204 GCA_032355825.1 Melanodrymia aurantiaca
CATATGAAAGATCCCTTGCTACTTATCAATTTGGAGTAGCGGGTTTCCTCTCTCATACTAACACTAACTTCTGTCGGATATAAGCACATACATAGTTTATAACTAACTAACTAACTAACAACAGGAATGCAAGTCCGGTAATATCATAACAAAACGAGTTATTACCTACAAGTCCTAGACTTAATGTAAGAAAAAAATGCAATAAAACTATGTGTTTTATACAAGTCTGGTTTGGACTAGAATTCCTATAGGTATGTAGGTTCTGTAACATTATACATTGTGTCGGACCTATATTCCTACGGACTTCTATTCCTATTACACCAGCTCCAACCCGGAGTGAGTGCTCCGCAAGGCTATAAATGAATAGATATACATGTACTTCCACTTACACCACCCAGTGTCCACAACTGTTTTAACTAATGCTGTGGTATGTATTGACCAGTCTGTGAGAGAGTGTATATAAATATCCCTTGCAACTAGGAGTAGCGGCTTTCTTCTATCATACCTGCGTGGATAAGCAGTCGTGGTAGTAGAACTCCGTGACCATGACATACGTGCTTGAACCTTAATTGGATATAAGCACGTAAATAAGTATAACCAACCAACTAACTAGATACATTCCGCAGTTTTAAGAAGATGTCATGCACCGTATTTGCACATGTAATGCTGTTTGTAATATATTTTCTAGCTAATAGAGCATTTTATTATTAAAATTAACATTTACTTGCATGTTATTTCAGTGTACTTTTGTCTAAAATAATGTGTATCGTACAGAATTAATCATAAACAATACTATTTTCTTTTTAATATATACACTGAGTATACTTTACGTTACTCTTTGTCCATTCATAATGCATGTATAATTATTATAATAATTATGATAACATAGTAAAATATGTACATACATATTAATATCAATATTAATGGAGCACGGAACTTTTATCAAAGAGATAAAAAAAAAACATAATTTCCACAGAGTGTGTAATAAATGTAATCGGCGTGAGCTAAACAATGGAATGACAAAAACAGATTTTCCTGCAAATTTTAATCAGTGCCAGGTTGAACTAATAGAAAAAACATGGTGCATACATTTACACATTAATGTTTAAAAAAGAACAATAGCAATTCAGATTTATTTATTCTGTTACTATGAGAAACCATGCGCGTGAACCATGAACATTTACGAAAGTATATTTTATACAGAATAACCGAAACGGAAATGATTGCGGTTCTTTATTCCATTGAAGGGTGAACGCACGGACGTCATGTATTAATTAACAAGTAGCTGTCAACACAGATGTTCCCAACGTTTAGAGGTGATACGCGTGAATGTATTGGATGCTACATTAAATATGTATGAACAGGCTGATAGAGAGTAAATGTATCATTAGGTCAACATATATAATATTATGTACATTATGGTAAAAAAATTATCATGTGTGAAATCACATACAAGATCTCTTGCTATTATTCGATCACCGGCTGTTAATCGGCATTCGACAACGCTGGTTAAGACTGGTAGATACTGAGTTCGAATCCCATTCGTGGCATACTGTAAAACATGAAATTAATGCGCGATAGAAATTAATGCGAAAAATGCGTGTAGCTTACTGACGCATTAATTTCACAACGCATTTACGTTTGTAAAATACCCTGAAGAAATTAAATAAAACATGAGTTTTATTTCTATTTACATAAAATCCCAGGTATTAAAACATGGTTCTGCACGCATGGAGTTTTAAAATGTCACACACTGTATATGCTTTTTAGACCCAGTACCGATGTAAAAGTAATAGAAGTGTGTAGGGGTCGATATTCTAGGTCCGAAGCAATGTATATTATAACGCACACGGGCCTACACACATCGGATTCTTATAATCCAAACCAAACTTAATGCATAAAATTAGTTCTATTGCATTTTTTCTTGGTGCATTACCACTTACACGGACCAGTGTCGACAAATAGTGTAAAATGACCGTGCTATGAAAGTGGACATAAAAGATCCCTTGCTACTTAACAAATAGGTGTAGCGGGTTTCCTCTCTCTATAAACACCACGTAAGTTGCACAACTTCTGCCCAATCCTTTTTTTTATATTATATGCAATAAATATGTTTTAACCAACAGTGAATTTGTAAATCCAATAACCGCTGATTAACAATCAATGTGTTCCTGTAGTGTCGTTAAACAAACAAACAAACAAACAAAAACAAACAAACTGATTCTATTTTTTAATACCAAATTTGGACAGGAGCTGCATGTGCTTGTTCCTCCTTCAAGCAATAGTTTAATAGCATTGATATGTGAATTATGCTAAATTAGTATGCTTAAATACATGATTGCTGTTAATGTACAACTGTAACATGACGACAGGCTGCTTGGGCTCTGATACTAAGATATTGCACAGTTTTCATACTTTAAATGCTGCTAAAACGGGAATACATATTCTCACATTTTAAATGTGAAAATACACGCACGCACGCACGCACGCACGCACGCACACACACACGCACGCACACACACACACATGCATTTGCGTACCATCTTTTCAAAATACTATACCCTGTGACAATCTAACAACATATATACTACTATCCAAACGAAACGCCAAAACAGAAGATTAAAATGGATTGGTAAAAATGGATATCGGGAGATTAAATTCTGCTTTCACCTGGTATATTTTGAAATATCTTTTCAGTTACTGAAGAGTTCTATTACGTGAGTAGAGAATATGAAAACATCCATTGAAACCAACACTTAATCAATTTTCGATTATTTTTGTGTGTCGAGTATATGAACAAATTATTATCACGCTTCATGCAGTCTTAATCCTTGTGTACATGCACGGTTAAGTTCTTTGTGTCCACAAATTGAATCAAGTGCAAGGCGTAATTAAAAGCGTTCATTGTGCATTTACAGACGTGATTACAGATTTATCTGTATAATTATTCACCACGTGTTGAAACTCATAATTATAGTTATTGTTATTATAACTATTATACTCAATAAAACCTTCACATTATACTGTGAAATAATGACATTCAGTAAGTTCTGTCGTACTTGCGTCTTCCATAATTCCAGTTGTCCGTCCAAAATGTATTCGAAAATTACATGCGCTTTTCCATAGGCAGGATATAACTATACGTCTCACCAGTTGATGTAACAGTCATATTATACACTGTATACCACTATAATAGTTGAAACTGGAAACAGACTTCTGACGGGTCTACTTAGAAGGATCTATGATAATCCCAAAGCATCATGCAGATATAATATCTAAGCTATGTCAAATATGTCAGTAAGAAGGCTAGATACCTGGTATCTCAAACAGCTTGTTTGTGCTATTAATAATCGTCATCAAAATGAAGTAGTTTATTACTGGCAATGTCATTTAAAGGAGCCGCTATAAAAGAAATAGTATGAATCCCGTAGTATGAATCTAGGTCCAAAACAATATATAATACACTTTGATCTACACACCTAAGGATTCGTGGTTCAAACCAGACTTACATAAATCTCCATAGTTTTATTGCAGTTTTTCTTCCTCTTGGACGCAAAGACTTGTGGGTAAAATCTCCGTTCTAACCATTCTGATGACGGATTTGTGTACCATATAGTCATATAATACAACACCAAACAAACACCCTAATCAAGTTAAAACAAACACACAATATACTATATAGACGACTTTATTGAATATCAATAACATTACACTATAGTTAGTCCCAGTCCTAAAGTTTGAATGACTCAAATGTCGTGCAATTGTACCACAACTCAACAAGCACATCCATTAGACGCCATTCATTCCAATATACGTGCAATTCGAACTCGCCCCGCCGTTCATTTACCCTCTGACCAAGAAGCTGAACTGCGATCATTTAATAAGTCAAATTAATTTCCGTTCACGGAGATAATTGCTTTTTTTTTTCAGCATCCAGCTTCAGGTAATATTAGGATTTTTATTGTTCTATACCGCAGACTAATCGCGCGGTCGACCCCAGCACATGTAGCAACACCAGAGCGACTCCTGGTTCTGGAAAACATCACACTCTATGACCCGAATACGGGCGATTCCATGGTATTTGTCCCGTCTGCAACGATTGTTTTTCATCATTTTAGTTAGACAAAACACTATGTTGTTAGATAATTCAACTGTTAGGAATTTCAATTTGCAGTACCAAAAAAAAAATTCATGTAATTTGATAATATTATTTGCATTTATTTACATAACAAAGAAAACACAATCGTTGCGGACGGGACTAATACCATGGAATCGCCCATAGTTTGATAAGAAGAAGAAAAAAACGTTACCTTTGCATTACAAAACTAACCACTACTTGTCATGAGAGAAAATGTGCAAGGCTTACACGTCCTTTTGATGAACGTGCAATTTGAGTGAATTATTAAACGAGTTCCTGTGTCGTGGGCACTCGGATTGCGCATTGTCTTCAATTACGTTTCTCTTCGCGCGTAATCTCCTTTTTTCCAGGCCAATTTGGAGAATTCATCATTAACATGATCTAGTGCCGATTTGACGTGATTCTCGCCTATTGAAATATAACAGATCAACAAGATAATCGTGGCAAATGGGCGCAATTACTAGGCGATCACCGCAGTTTCCACAGTCCCTTAACTAATGACCAGTTGTGATCTAAGACATTTCCAGCAATCACGGACCAGTTTGATAAGCCCTTATTAACCGGCGCTGAAAAAGACGGTAACACAATGCAGGCCTCCATAATGGAGCTAAATGTTTCAAGATTACACAGGGCTTTCATCATCAGCATATAAGTGGCCAATGAAGATAAACGTTATCGATCTTAAAGCTTTTAAAGTGCCTCCATCGCTCTGGCAAGCGGCAAGTGTGTTACATTTCGCCCCACCTCCAAACTCCGTTAGGTCTAATTCAGCGCCAACTGTATTAACGACCGACCGAGCGGCCTCCGTGGTGTAGTGGTTAACGCCACGCCACGCCACGGACGACAGGCTGGTAGGAACAGTGTTCGAATCCCACGGGTGGATCTCACTTTCCGACTCCAACCCCAGAGTGAGTGCTCCGCCAGGCTCAATGAGTATAGGTATAATACCACTTATACCGACAAGTGGTTTGACAAAGGGCGTGGTATATGCTAACCTGTGCATATGAAAGATCTCTTGCTATAGTTACTTATTCTTTTGGAGTAGCGGATTTACTCTCATACTAACAATAACTTCTGTCCTGGACAGGCAGTCGAGGCAGCTGGACTGCGTGACCATGGCAGACGTGCTTGGTATTAACAAATTCGACTGGAAGATAAAAGTTTGTCTATTTAACGACACCACTAGAACACGTTGATTATTAATCAGCGGTTATTGGATGTCAAACGCACGGTTATATCGACACTTGGTTACAGAGGAAACCCCCTGCAGCCAAATAGGCTACTCTTACCGAATAACAGCAAGGGATCTTTTATGTGCATTTTCCTACAGGCAGGATAGCACACACCACGGTTTTTGATATACAAGTCGTGGATCACTGGTTGAAGCGGTAAATAACTCAACGGGTCTCCTGAGGGGGATCGATCCTTCGACCCATTGAGCCGCTTGACTATACGCCTCACTCCCGACTGGGAACAACAGGGAGACGTTCTCCGTCTATTACTAAACCAATAATATAGTCGCATGTTCAGTAAAATACCACACAGCAATAAATGGTTAAATTTGTATTAAAAGAGGAAGGGTTAAATACGTATGATTGGCAGTCAATCGTGACACATTTGTTCTGTATGTGAACGCATTCCTCACATTAGCGTATAATTATCAATTTGCATATTAATGGGTAGATTTTAGAACTTAATTAAGATAAATAATTTCAGGTACTATTGATCAATATTTAATAACGCTTGTAAATAAGTGTTAATGGAATAATTATTCCCAAAATGAACTGTGGTAACAGTTGTGAAATAAAGAAAATCATAACTTTTAAATAGAAATGTTCCTGGACAGACATATATACATACATATATACATACATGTACAGTGTATATGCAAACATGCACACACGCACGCACGCACGCACACGCACACACACACACACACACACACACACACACACACACACACACACCCTTGTGAAAGGAAAGTCGGTTTGTTTAAATTCTGACCAATACGATGGTAATTATATATAAAATTTTGTATCCTCTAGAAGATTTTGTCATAATATGTGTCGTTTAGATTTGAAAGGTTCGTAATCTGTATTACAGATGTTTCGGAATGATGCAAACGTTTGGGTGGACTTGGATAGTTTTTGTTTAATTGTTGCCTCATTTTTGATGCCATGAAGCATAACAACTTTGTTGTACTTGTTTTGTTTTTTTTATTCTTATTATTCTATAGTTGAAAATGTTCCCCATACATGTGTGCAAAGTTTCATGTTTTTATCACAAAATTCACAATTTATTCACTTAATTATGTATCTACCTGACTTTTGTTTCGAGTGTAATGAATTTACGTATAATTGGCTTCACTCCTTCGTCAAACGATCGCGCTTTTTACCACCAAAATGGTGAGAGATTCTCTTTAACTGTAATCCGACGGTCATCTACAACGTTGATGAGAAACAGTTTGTGTTGTACAGCGAACAATGTGTCATCACGAACAATGTCAAACAGCAATGTAGCAACTGTATTAAGCGAACTCTTGTGTAATCGATCGCCAACGATTGATATTTGCTCTCGACTTTTTCCTCCAAAACGTGTAACAGGCGTGTGCGGAAACCACATCGTACAAGACATGAAAGCCATCTTTTCAGGTGGAAACACGGGCGGTGGCCGTCACGTGATTTCAGCGTGAGAAAATGTCCCGTGTGTATTGTCCTTTGTAAGAATCGCCATGTTTTCCCACGATAATACAGAAATGTGTGCGTGGTGTCGCACGTGTAATTATTTGTGTTATTACTCTTTAACATGCGGCTTTTATTCCTAATTAGCGAATTATTACACAATAATGTAAAATTAGTGTCTTAAGGATTTTTTTTTCCATTTTTTTTGTATCATGAAACATAAGACGGAAATTTCTATTAACAATGGTTATTTTCTTGTTGGGCAATTAAAAAAATATTCTTTGAATTTACGAATTTTTGGTGAAAGATTTTGGTTAAATTTCCTGATATTGATGTCACGTGTAGTGCGTGTGAATTTGTGTAATTTGTTTTTACGTGCATAGCACGATTAGATAATTAGCATAGAGGATACTAAATGATCTACCCTGTATTATAAAGTTTATTTGCAACGAACTTTATCGAGTGACTAAAATGAAAATTATCCATGTAGTCCAGTCAACGTATGTGAAAAAATGACCTAACCCACCACAAATTGCAATAGAAAGTAACTCAACAACTATGATATCCTAAAGCATCACTGATAACCATATTAAAAATATAGAAAAATATCTGGTATCTGGCATAGCGAAGTTAAAGGCACACTCCCCAGATTTAAACCGATGCCGCCCTATGGCATGAGATCACCTATTTTAGGCAAAAGTACACATTAAGTTATTATAACCACTTGGATGAAACGTATTGGGTATACATAAGTATACACTGTTCTGATATCGTAAGCAATAAGATGTAAGTAAACTAAATTTTAATAATAACAGGTATGCTCCATTAGCTAAAAAATATGTTACTAATATAGTATTTGCTTCACGAGCTGGGTGGTATTCGTCTTAAAACTAGGCATTGTGCCTTTAATACTTACATTATTGTACTTACTATAACCTATATTATGTATGTCACATGAGTTTGTAGTAGCTTAGTAGTAGTATGGCGTATGCCTACAATAATTTAGTATATACGATATAAATTATTGTAGACAAAAGTACACATTAAGCTACTATAGCAATTTAGATGTTGCTAGAAACGCGTGTAGGATATAAATATATTGATATTGAAAGCAATACGATGTAAGTAACTGTAACTGTTAATTATTACAAGAACAACTGCTTTGTTAGCGAGAAACATGTTACAAATAGCATTAGATGTGCACGCACGGTGGCATTCGTCTTCAAACTCTGGAATGGCAGTTATTTAGCTACAACTTATTTACGTGATTAAGTCTAATTAAGTTCAAGCATGTTCAGCTGACTGACGGCCCTCCCAGAACGAACGTTAGTGTTAGTTACTTACTTAGTCCTCTTCATCCCCAGTGGGACATAAGGCTACGATGATTTTCCTCCATTTGGACCTGTCTTGTGCGACGTGTTGGGCTTCGCCCCAGGTCAGACCCATTTCTTTCATCTCCTCCATTACGGTCTTTCGCCAGGTTGTTTTTGGCCTACCCCGTTTTCTTTTGCCTGTTGGTGTCCATCTGAGGGCTACTTTTGGAATTCTGTCCTGGTCCTGGTCCTGGTTAGTGTTAGTATGAGAGAGGAAATCCGCTACTCTCATTTCATAAGAAGCCAGAAATCTTTTATAATTACTTTCCCAGACAGGACAGTACATACCACGGCTTTTGTTAATTCAGTTGTGGTCATTACTATACCACTTACCCATTGAGCCTTGCGGAGCACTCACTCTGGGTTGTAGCCGGATGAAAAAGGAACGCAAGTCCGGTCATATAATACGAAAATGGATTAAGTAATATAATGAATCTTTAAAGAATGAAACAAATAGTCTGATCTATAAAAAGGAGTTATTACCTACAAGTCCTATAATGCATATAAAAGATTCCTTGCTACTTATCAATTCGGAGTAGCGTGTTTCCTCTGATACTAACACTAACTTCTGTTCTGGACAGGTAGTCGGGGACGCTGGACTGCGTGACCATGACAGACGTGCTTGAACTTTAATTGGATATAACCATGTAAATAAGTTATAACTAACTCTGTTCTGGCAGTATTTTTTATGGGTGGTGGTGGGTTGGTGGGGTAGGGGGAGTGAGTGGTAGACCTTAAATAGCCAAAATGAATACCGTGACTTTCTATGTATAAAAATTTTAATTTGTTTATTTGAATTGCTGCCATCGAGAAGTACTTACGCACTCAGAGCACGGGTGTGTGTATACTAAGCATAATTGATTAAAGCAGACAAAAAGACAGATGTGATATTTCTACACGTCGCAAAGTTTAAACATTAACAACGGCGTCGTTACGTTGACACGATGACATAGTCGATTACGCACGTCTCACACGCCGGCGATACATCGTTGCGTCGACAATGCGACTTTAGCTTCTAATGGCATACCTTAATACCAGTCACAGCTCAGGTGTCTAACAGTGAAAAGTATATGTTTACTTGCCAATATATCAGGGCATAGCAGATTACGTTGAACGGGTGGCCCGCTGTTACGAACTTAAACAACGCTTGATAAACACAATCGAATACGCGCAAAAATTTGCCCGTCAATTGTTTACCTTTCAGCGACCCTCTCATTTATCAGGTATAAATTACGACAATTAGTCAAGTTTATAGAAGTAATTATTGGCTTTCGGATTATTCTTTCTACAGCGCTGTCACTTCATCAGTCCCGCGAAACCGAACGGGCGAATCGCGGCAGGTAAAAGATATGAAATATGTCTGACGTTATTAAATGCCTGATAATTTGACTCGACGGGCGTTCTATACATCGACTGACACCGCCAGTGTAGATCAGTTTCCAATTACGATCTATATACCCGTAATTATCCTAGCATTGTCCTGAAGGATGGCGCTTGCCACCAATTTAAGGTGTTTAACCCGGTTAAGTTGTCAAACTAAAAAGACGTTGGTGACAATGACAAATGGTCGCAGGACTGATAGTCGAGAAGGTGTTATAATAAATCTACAAACACCCGGATGGATTTATACCTCCTTAATCTGTTGTTTGCTGCTTTTCCGGGCTATACACAGCCACACAAGGTTGTTGTCTTCATTCTTCCTGTTGTTGTCGTGAGATCTGGCGTGAGGAGACTGGGTGCAAGGAGGTAATGTTTGGCTGGGTGAGCCATGATGGCCATTGTATGTAGATGTACATACATGTACCTACATCTGATTAATGGTCAAACACGCTGTCCTGTGTGTGTTTACAGGGATTCGACTTAAAGGCGCAATGCCTATAATATATTATAGTTTTAAGACGTATATACCATGCATCATGCTTGAGCATCATATTCTATTTGTAATATATTTATAGCTAATAAAGAACTTTTTATTACTGCTTACAATAATAATATCATTATCAAAATATATTATGCATATTCAATGCGTTTGTATAGTAGGCCTATACTTAATGTGGTCCTTGGACTTATTTCTACAATAATTTGGCACGTCACAAATTATACACATTAAGCTATATACAATATATAACCATGATGATAACCAGAAACACATTGCATATACACAATTATATTTATTGCAAGCAATACGATGTCAGTAAACGCAAATTTTACTTTAAGAAAATGCCCTATTAGCCAGAACTATGTTACAAACAAATAGCATTAGCTGCACAAGCTCGGTGGCATTTGTCTTAAAACTAGGCATTGTGTCTTTAAATGACGCTCCAAATCACACCGCTCATTCTAACCGAAGTCACAATGATTGTAAGAAATCTAAATAACACAACATTGACTTGGGCAAATGCGTATCTTTGCACAAGGCTAGAAAAAAAAGTAACAAAGTAATAAATTTAACTAATTTTTTTTTACTAACACATAGCCGTCACAGCGCCCTCTCATTTTAAAGCGGATGTTAGATAGGATGATAAAAACAAGTTTGTTTAACGACACGACTGGAACACATTGATTATTAATCAGCGATTATTGGATGCCAAACGCACGGTTATATCGACACTTAGTCACAGAGGAAACATGGTGCCGCAACAGCAAGGAATATTTTATGTGCACTTTCCCATGCACAGACAGGATAGCACACACCACGGCCTTTGGTAGACAAGTCGTGGATCACTGTTTGGAACAGGAAATAATCTAAGGTGTTCGCTCAGGAGGATTGTTCCTTTGACCTACCGGACCTCAGGCAGGCGCTCCGCTACTCCCCGCTCCCTTACAGAGGATGAAGCGGTGCATGCCTGTTAATACATTTCTTATAGACTTAGGACAGCCATAATTTTATACCACCAGTCTCCGTGGTGCAGTGGTTAACGCTACGGACTTCAGTCTGGTAGGTACTGGGTTCGAATCCCATTCGTGGCATATGGGATTTTTAATCTCAGTATCGACTCCAAACCCAGAGTG
>JAULBR010100840.1:0-11204 GCA_032355825.1 Melanodrymia aurantiaca
ATGATCTTCAAATGTGGACTCTTCAAAATTCCAAATGGACTCTTCAAAATTTGTATTGGACTCTCAATATTTTCAGTTATGAGTCCATGGACTCTCAATATTTAGGGAGGAGTGAGAACCCTGTGAGTGTCAGAGTAAAGTTAGAACACACATCGGTATCAGAATAAAGTTAATTACTGGTATAACGCACCTGGGCATCGAAGTCTGAATAAAATTATAACTATACAACATGAGTGTCAGAATAAATTATAACTACAACGTGAATGTCAGAATAAAATTATAACTATACAACATGAGTGTCGGAATAAAATCAGTTGTAATCTGTTTTATTTTATACACTCAGAATGTGTAATTAATTGTTGTCATAGAAATATAATTAATGTATTTAAATTTTCAGCATCAGTTCTATGCAGTTGTTCATTTTGCTGGGCTGAAAGCTGTGGGCGAGTCTTGTCAGAAACCGTTGTTGTACTATAGAAACAACGTCTGTGGCACGATAAATCTACTGGAGGTATTTCACTTGCTTTAAGGCCCTACCTACCTTAATTTACGCCACATCTCAAGACATTTATCAGCCATTGGCCGTGACTCTGTCACAAACACAAAACTTTCAGATATTTATCACACTCGCATCCATATTCATTTAGCAATGAAGAGTTCTGTGTATAAACGTACGCTCCTGAGTTTCAATGTTAGTTCTACCTCATTTTCAGCTAATACAGCTTTATATAATTAATTGAATTGGAACGTTCTTACATTTTCTTGCTTAAATTATCGATATCTGTATATCCAATGTAATTCTTGTTTTTCAAATGGTTATGCTTAATATTGACTTTTGCCTAAAATAATTTAGTATGTATTAAATAAATGTTTTTCCAATGGTCTATTTGACTTAACAGGAATTATCAGCTAACAATTTTTTATCTGTTCGGAACTGTCATATTATACTTGCAATGAAAGGAATAGAGTTACTTCCCTTGAATTACCAATTGATAAATATTTTTAAGAATCCCGGGAACGTCGACTATGTTTTATCGAGACTAAAAGTTTGGATTGTACCTTTAATGTGTTGACATGTCGTACTATTTTATTCTCCTGCAGGTGATGAAGGAGCACAATGTATGTAAAATTGTGTTCTCCAGTTCTGCCACAGTGTATGGAACTCCCCAGTACTTGCCATTTGATGAAAAACATCCAACCGGAAACTGCTCAAGCCCTTACGGCAAAACAAAGCACTTTGCTGAAGAAATCCTTAAAGACATGTGTACTGCCGACCCAGTAAGACTTCTTCTAACCTTCTGAAGGCTAAATTGAAATCCTTAATTGAATCATACTATAATAATTTTAATAACGTTAATGATTTTCTCAGGTGCTTTGATGTAGATAATAGTAATATTTGTAATACATATATGTATAGTTCAATTAGTAGAAGTGGTATTGTGTTTATATTTATCAAAAACAACAAAGATATACAACTGATGCATGTTGTGAGTGTTGCGCCGTTTGTCAAAATAGTGACTGGGTTTATACAGTTGTTGGATATTAATTCTTCGACATTTACTACTCGAGAAAATATTTTCGTGCTGGGGTGTCGTAAAACACTCATTCATTCATTGAGAAAATATTACATTATCAAACTAAAAAACAATATCTAAGACCAATAAAAATGCAAGTTAATGTTTATTACTTATATCCAACAACTCTAAAATAGTGACACTAGTGACAAAATGACTGGCACTGAAAGAGTTAAAGAAGTTACTGCCGTATTTAAAGCTTCAAATAGTTTTTATTAGATTAGAAAATTAATCACTCAGATCACCTATTAAATAAATAAAGCTTCTATTAAATTTTCTCAAGCATGCCTTGAAGGAATATATTAATTTTCAGTGCACTGGATTCTGTGTAGAACATTTTGTCAGTCCAACATGATTTCAACTTTATAAGTGTGTGTTCTATTCAATTCTTTTCTAGTCTTGGCACGTCGTAATTCTGCGCTACTTCAACCCAGTTGGGGCTCACCAATCTGGTAAGATAGGGGAAGACCCTCAAGGTGTTCCCAACAACCTGATGCCATTCATATCCCAGGTAGCGGTCGGGCGGCGGAATGAAGTTTATGTGTATGGCATGGATTATGACACACCCGACGGAACAGGTAAACATTTTTTAGTTATAACTTATTTACGTGCTTATATCCAATTAAGTTTCAAGCATGTCTGTCATGGTCACACAGTCCAGCTGCCTTTACTGCCTGTCCAGGACAGAAGTTGGTGTTGGTATGATGTAGGAAACCTGCAACTCTTTATTTCATAAGTAGCAAATGATCTTTTATATGCAGTTTCCCACAGACAGGACAGAACATTTCACTGCCTTTGTTAAACCAGTTGTGGACACTGGTCGGTGTAAGTGGTAGTACACCTACCCATTGAACATTGCGGAGCACTTACTCTGGGTTGGAGCGGGTACTGGGATTATAAATCCTATATTCCACGATTGGGATTCGAACTCAGTACCTACTAGTCTGAAGCCAGAAGTGTTAACCACTGCGCTACTGAGGCTGGTGATATTTTCTTGTGACCTCTTCAGAGATAAATTCAAATTTACTAGTTTTTTCAATTTTTTATGTTTGAATTTGTTTTCAAATTAATTGTTGTTGCTGTATAGAAGTTGGTTTGTAATATCCAAGTTGGGAGACCGTACAATACTGTAAAATGGCTATTATTTTCAAAAAATGATCAACTCGCGATATGTAATTTTCACGTTGTTATTGGTTATCATATATAATTAGTCACGTGATTGTAATTTTTGTGGTCAAATATGAAATATGACTTTTTCAGAATCTAAGAGGACATATTAGTTTGTAGATTTTTATCATGCATTGTCCGTATATCACATCTATACAATGATTTTTATAAAAAATTGATATCATTGATTGTATTTTGACACCCAATACCCGGTATCTTTTTTCGTGCTGGGGTGTCGTTAAAGTTTCATTCATTCATTCATTCATTCATTCATTCATTCATTCATTCATAGGTTGTTCCTGTCCGACTTGTTATGTTTGTTAATGTTATAAATGCTTGTTACAGGTGTTCGTGATTACATCCATGTCGTTGATCTTGCACTAGGTCACGTTTCAGCCATCCGAAAACTAGACGAAAACTGCGGATATAAGGTAACCTTATTAGAATTAATGAAAATCGGATACAAGACAATCTTATAAGAATAAATTAAATCAGGATTCATAATAACCATATTTGAATCACTAGTGCAGGTTAATCAAGTTTGACATCAATGTGTTCCATAGGTGTCATTAAACAAGCAAAACTATCTTCATTTTTTTAGTACATGCAATACTATTTTAATGAATATATCCCTCGGAATTTGAATTAGAGATTCGATTTTGGCTTTGATTTGGGTTGTTAGATCTCTATTGTTCACTTTTACTGTGTTTCAGACGTTCAATCTAGGAACAGGTCAAGGCTATTCAGTTCTTGATATGATAAAAGCATTCGAGAAGGCTTCTGGCAAGAAGGTGAGATGTTCTCAATGTACTTATAAACTGCGAAATGGGGCAGAAACACCTTAAAGGGTCCAGCTGTCTGATCACAGGCATCGAAATAAGCACCACGGCTGGTAACTTATTTACAGGTTACCACAAAAATGGACATGGTAACCTATAGTTTACCATAAATTAATCAAGTTTAATATTCCCATTATTATTATTAATTCGTGGAAACTGATGGTACAATGTATATATAATTCATTCTTGTCACTGTTCTGACAAATTTTATGGAGAACGAAGATCCGTTCTCGACTTTTCTGTCATTTGGTAACCTCCCGGTAACCTGAACGACCATTCTCGACTTATTTCGAAGCTTTGAAGATATATTCAACACTTCTAGACTTACGGACAGTGTATAATGTCAACGTGTTTCACAATTGGAACAAGATTAGGTTTAGGTTTGACCCTTTCCCTCTTCTAATCCTAACATAAAACGTTATCAACTATGGACCGATCTTTTTACATGAAATGCAAACCGAACATTTTTCGGATTATGAATCAAATTGACATTTATACACGACCCCTTAATTATATATGAAGTTGTCACCAAATGCTGTGGAAGTAAAGTCGTTATGATCTGTATTAATTCCTGCTGGGTGGGACTTGGTCTAGAGGTAGCGTGTCTGCCTGTGGCGGGATGATATTGATATCAATCATTCAATGACTTGATAGTGTAAAGTATGCTTCATGGTGCATTCGATTGTGTTCGGAAATACACTTCCGATTTATAAACTTATAAATACAACTTGTTTGCATTCAACTTCAAGTGCTATGGAAATAACAAACATCTCTGAAAATAATGTCAATATGAATCCTAAATAAAATCCAATATTTATACACTGTTGGCACTATGGTGTGGAGGGGAGCGGGACGTAGTCCAGAGGTAGAATGTCTGCCTGTGGCGGAATGGGTCGCGAGATCGATCCTTCACAGCACAAAAACATTTTATGGGCTATTTTCCGTTCCAGCCAGTAATACATGACTGGTTTATCGAATTCCGTGGTGTGTGCAATCCTATCTATGGGATAGTGCACATAAACAAACCCTTGCTGTTTTTCGGTAAGAGTAGCCCATGTAGCGGCGACAGAGGGTTTCCTCAGTGACCATGTGTCAATATAACTATGCATCTGACGTCCAATAACCGCTGATTTATAACCGATGTGTTCCAGTGGCATTGTTAAACAAACATACTTTATCCTTATCTTTTAATTGCTGCTATCAAATGCCACCAATGTGTTACAGATACCCTATATACCAGCTGAACGAAGAGCGGGAGACCTTCCTATTTTCTACAGTGATACCAGTTTGGCACTCCAGGAACTAGGATGGAAGGCAACTCGAGGCTTGCAGGAGATGTGTATGTATTTGTGATTCAATCACCATTCATCTGACTAAAGTATATTGACGTTAAACTGAATGGCCATGTCGGGAGCCAGTCGAACCAATGGTACATGTTACGGTTGCCTGTTGTTACTGAATGTAGACACATGTTTAGTACAAACTATTGAATTTCCATGGAGCGAGGAATAGCTCATCGCAAGAGTGTCCACCTGACGTTCGATAGGTCAATGTATCGATCCTCCCCAGTGGAACCGTTGGGTTATTTTCTGTTCCAACCAGTGATCCACGATTGATCTATCAAAGGCTGTCATGTTTGCTATCCTGTCCATGGGAAAGTGCACATAAAATAACCCTTGCTATTATACGGCGAGAGTAGCCTGTGTGGTGAAACAGGTTTCTTCTGAGACCATGTGTCTATACAACCGCTACTGATTACTAATCAATATGCTCCAGAATGGTTAGAAGTATTTTATTACTTTATCATTTCTGTTATTTTTATGTATTAAAAATGTCTATTTACATATACATTTGTATTTATAATCAGTAAATTACAACCAGATACATCAATATTGTAGTAAAACTGCTACCATTATATTGTTTATAATATGTACGTAATTATAATTTAATAATTGTAAATGATTTGTTGATGTTCGTCTTGTTTATTTGGAGAGCACTTATATAAACTCTGCATGTTGTACAGTCCTATTGATCGTTCAATAAAATATTTCTCAGCAAAACAATTACTTTACCATTGTTAAAATAAAGATGAGACTGGAAACCCTTCATGTTTTTGTTTTCATCAGGTGAAGACCTCTGGAGATGGCAGTCTATGAATTCGGGTGGGTTCAGAGCAATCAAATAGTGAACACAGGCATGGTACCATTGTAGAGCTAACTGTCAATATCTTCCCATTTAATAGTTTTATTGTCACAATTGCATACCTCTGCATTAAATGTGCAACTTTAAAACCGCTGAACTAAGTTTTATAAGTGCTATATCGAGACTGGTTTATCAAATTATGTGGTGTGTGCTATCCTGTCTATGGGATAGTGCACATAAAACATCCCTTGCTGTTATTTGAAGAAGAGTAGCCTATGTGGCGGCATCGGATTTCCTCTGTGATCATGTGTCAATATAACCAAGCATCTGACGTCCAATAACCGCTGATAAATACTGTAGATCCTGAAATTAATGCGATCATTATATTAATGCGAAAAATCCGAGTGAGAATTAAGCGCATTAATAATGTAAAGCATTTATGTTAACTGATTGCTACACAAACGTGTTGTTAGAAAAAGTACTATATCAAAGGGAGACCACTCGCATTAATTTCATGTTGCATTTTAGTCTGAACACTGTTACTCGCATAAATTTAGTGACGCGTTAATTTCATGATCTACAGTAATCGATGTGTGCCAGTGGCATCGTTAAACAAACAAACTTTTATATAATTGGATATTATGTACGTAAATAAGTTATACCTAACTAACTATTGTTTCTATGTTCTGTATTAAGCCGGCACGGTGCTAGAGTTAAGGCGCTTACAAGATGGTTAAGGTGCTTACATAACGAGGTAAGAAAGCACGGGCCGTGACGGCTTAGCGCTGTGGGGAAAACACAGGTACATGTCATTATCAGTTTGATCTTACCATATTTTTATAAACTCTAAATAGATCATAACTATTTTATTATTTAATACATTATATATATTTGTGATAACGTATCAAAATAATTGTGGATGTTCCAGTTATACATTTGTGATCTTGTTTTGAAATGGATGGGATTTATTATGTATGCAACTACAGGGGTGGCACAGTGTTGAAAATAATGGTACAGCCAGACGTTGCCAAGGCAACCATGCCAAGTGTCTGACAGATGGAGTATTTTACGGGCACATAGTGGTATGCCTTCACAGACATGTTTTTATATGTAGATGTTATGCGATGTATTCTAGAGCAATGTAGTGTGGGTTATTAAACACTTTTTTTGTATTTGTTGGGGAATTCAAGAATATGGTTTCTGTAGAGGGACAGAAAAAAGTCGGTAGCAAAATGAATTCTTGCTTGCTGTGACGAGAATGTGTTTTTTGTTGCGTAGTAGTCGTTTATAGTTTGTGTGTATAACTAGAATTATATACCCTTTCAAGAGGTATTACGGCAATGGCTGTACGACCTGTGCCATCCCCCAACTCAATCAAATTTACATGTATTGTTGTACACATCAAAATAGTTTTGATTTGTTTTTTGGGACCGTTTTGTTGTGTTCTTTATAAGCATACTGTGATCTCATTTTACAATGTTACATTTGTACAATCAGAGATGTCATATACACTGTGTAGTTTAATCGTATCACTGTTCATTATAGCAGAGTCATTGTCTCATTCAATCAGGAAACATTTCATTATGTTGTGACTCCAAACAAGTAGTTGAAGTACATTGTATCATTCCATAAATAGTCTGGGGCCTGTTTCACAAAACATCGTAAATGTAGTTTATGGCTAGTTGTGGACGTAAACGTAAATATCTGAATAAAGTGCAGGGTTGGAAATAGATGTTTTAATGGTAGCCGAGTGGGCTACCACACAACATTATGGTAGCCCAACACCGCATTCAGGTAGCACCAAAAGTGAAAAAAATTATTAAATATCCATACTTCTACAAAGTTAATACAAAAATACAAGATTATCAGAAATACTTGTTATACAAAGCTTTATTGATATATTTATTTGGTAGCCTACTGGGCTACCTGCAGCACATGCTAAAGCAGTAGCCCAGGCTCAAAATCTGGTAGCTCCGGGCTGCCGGGCATGGGATTTATCCAACCCTGAAAGTGTTTCCCAAAATATAATTAAACATAATTGTCTCCAAGAATGAATAGCGTCCGGGTGTAGTATGTCTCAAATGACCAAACACCCATGAAGTCTCTGCTACTAATCATAGTTGTATCACTAACCGTTGGCGATAGAAATTTCTCTACTTACGTTTACATCCACAACTAGACGTAAACTATGTTTACAATGTTTTGTGAAACAGGCGCCAAGTTCCTAACATACATAAAAATATATTTGTGTCCATATGTCTGATACTGTCCAGGTTTATCTTAAAGTGACTAGGTTTTTCTTTAATATACTATAGATCCTTCTTAATATTGTCTCATGAATATTTATAACAATCTCAGAACGAGGTTAACTGGGCATAGCTCACTGAGCTGTTGTAATGGCTAATACAAGCAGTGTATAATATAAAATTAAACTCCACCAAAATGATGTAAACAAAACACCTTGAACAGTGGACTGGCAGCGCTTGCCAACTTAGCCTCGCTCTGATAATGGAATTTAAAGCTCGCATACAATTTAAGAAGGGTCTATTAAGTTTGTGTATTTTGAATAAATACTTACATTTAAATAATGTGCATGATTATAGTGGAAACATGCTTACCTCGGGCACGGCAGTTTAATCACTATCAAAACTGATACCAAATGTTTTAATTTAAAAATAATAGTCACAGCTTTAAATATTAATGAAAATAGTGTAGTGTAGTGTAGTGGTAGATGCTTCAGGCTGGTAGGTACTGGGTTCGAATCCCAAACGAGGCATGTGATGTTTAATCGCAGTACTGGCTCCATCTCTAGTGAGTGATTTGCAAGTCTCAATGTGTAGGAGTATACCACTTACACCAGCCAATGTCCCACTATTGGTTAACACAGGCTGTGGTATGTACTGTCCTGTCTGTGGGAGAGTGCTTATGAAAGATCCATTGCTGTTTAGTAATAAGCAGCAGATTTCCTCATACTAACACTAACGTCTGTTCTGGGCGGGCAGTTGAGACAGCTGGAATGCGTGTCTAGGATAGACATGTTTAGACATAAATAATTTATAACTAAATAGTCAACTGCAATCTTCAACTTACTATTTATTGTGATCAATGAATCAATCCTCAGTCTAGAGCCAGTGGTACACGACTGGTTTATCCAATTCTGTGGTGTGTGCTATCCTGTCTATGGGATAGTGCACATAAAAGACTCCCTTGCTGTTTTTCAGTAAAAGTAGCCCATGAAGCGGCGACAGCGGGTTTCCTCTGCGACCATGTGTCAATATAACCATGTGTCCGACGTCCAATAACCGCTGATTTATAATCGATGTGTTTCTAGTGGCGTATTTAAATAAAACGAACTTTACTTTAGATTGGTGTACTTCCCTGTGGCATATAATAATACTACTATACTATGAAGTGTATTTGCTGTACTCTATGTTGTACAATTATGGTTCTGAATATACAGTAACACAATGTATTAATTATGTCAAGTCACTCAAGTGATTAATCAAAAAATGTATGATTTTTATCTCTAACTTACGTATATGTGTATACATGTATTTGTATTTTTTATATGTGATGATTCATTGATCCATGACACTATCAAAAGCACAAACTACAACAAAAACAACAGCATCTGTTGAAATCATTGTGAATGGACTCCAATAGTTGAGTAATATATCAATGCGCTCTACTGATGTTGTTCATTAAACTTAATTATGTCTTTCTCCACATATGATCTAAATATCTCATTTGAGCACAAGTCACAATCATCTGTCTTCAGCTATTTGAATTTCTTGTTTCTTTCCATATACATTGTGCATGTAATAGATAATATTCATGGCTATACATTTCCGTGATTTTGATTTTTTTTTTATTAAGTCGCGATATGTAATTTTCATGTTGCAAAAACACCATTGTTGGCTTATTTAATGGTTATCATTGATAATAATAATTATCGTGTGTGTAATCTTTGCATTTAAATTGCAAACGTGAAAACAACGAAAATTACAGATACACAAATAATACAGTTTTACAGTATACGCGTAAACAATAACACTTTATGATGCATGCAATATATTCTGCCATATTTTCATAACTTGAAATAAGATGCAAATGAATGATATCCAGGCACTGCATTAATAAACAAGTGATACTATTCTAGCAGACATTGTCCCACTTCACCCATCCCCAGCCTAATAGTGAAAGATGATTAAACATTTTAAAGATTAAGGCACTTGTAACATTTCCTGAATGTTTAACTCTCATTAGGAACTCGCAAATTCATTTTCATATAACAAGAAGAGAAAATACTGCCCTTGTTTATCTACGCAATTGCATTCATTAATGATTTATTATATGATTATAAATAACAGAAATCTCAAAATATCATATTGCGTAAAATTGATACGTCTCCGTATGAATAGACCGCCAAAATATGCCTCTAAATTGTTCAAACATTTCTAAGGACACTGCTGTTGTGTCCTTAGATGCAGCAGAGTGGAAACGTTTATTGCCAAAGATGGTGATAGTGGGTCGTTAAAGTCAGTTATGGTTCTTCATATGTGAGTTATTTAGATCTGACAACATATTTTTGTAAAATTTACAGGCATATAAAGAATTTGAATGGTTGTACAAGTACATACAAAATACATGATCTGTTTAACAGGTATGAATAATTATATGGGAATCTCTGCGACAGTCTAAACTGTGTTATATATACCCCCGGTACTGTCAAAGCTTAGAGCTGAGAATGACAGAGATTCACATTATCGGATAAATATTTGTAGTATGTTTTTCGGTGATGACGATTATTTTTCTAAATGTTTTTTGTATGTATTTGCATTACAATATTTTTATATAATTTGGAAACAAAAATATGGCATTTTTATCATTTTCAAAAATGTTTACCTTTTTTCTCTACGTTAAACGAAACTAAAATTATCTATGAGTGTTGTGACATAGGTTGTTAAATTTGTTGAAAGTGTTCATTATAAAAAACAGCCTTGCATTCAATAGGATGAGCGCTCATAAGTAATGTGACTGGTACCGATCATGCACTATCATATCACATTCATTTAATATTAGATGCAAACAACGGTGACAAAATGTTTTTTTGACGGTAACTGAACGCAAGGCTGATGTTTCGTTTTCACTTTAAACTTTCTTGTATGATTTGTGGTATGAAATTTATCGAAGAAATAAAACATCTGTTACATCTTTTTAAGATGTTTTGAATCAAAACCATGTAACTAACAAACTGTTATTGATTGCTTTGCATATTTAGGGGAGCGGGACATAGTCTAGAGTTAGAATGTCTGCCTGTTGTGGGATGGGTCGAGGGATCGATCCTCAACAGGTCAAAACATTTTATGGGCTATTTTCCGTTCCAGCCAGGGGGTACATGACTAGGTTTATCAAATTCCGTGGTGTGTGGTATCCTGTCTATGGGATAGTGCACATAAAAGACCCCTTGCTGTTTTTCGGT
>JAULBR010100851.1:0-11204 GCA_032355825.1 Melanodrymia aurantiaca
ACAGGTAAGGCGCTTACATAACGAGGTAAGGGAGCACGGGCCGTGACGGCTTAGCGCTCTGGGGAAAACACTGAATTATGCATATTAGTTTCGGCATTTTTGGTATAGATATATGGTATTAAATGGAAGGAAAATTTGTTCTGGAGCAGACGTACTCATGTAGTCTAGTCATTTGGGCTATTTCCATTCCAGTCAGTGGTACACGACTCGTTTATCAAATTCTGTGGTGTGTGCTATCCTGTCTGGGATAGTGCACATAAAAGAGCCCAAGGAGGTTACTGGTTTTTGGTAAGAGTAGCCATGAAGCGGCGACAGCAGGTTTCCTCTGAGACCATGTGTCAATATAGCCATGCATCTGATGTCCCATAACCGCTGATTTATAATTGATGAGTTTCTAGTGGCGTCGTTAAATAAAACAAACTTTACTTTTTGTTAGCTAATGATTTGACACATCATTATTCTGCACAAGTTCTTTTGTGCTACTGTAATTTCTTTATTAGAATTAAATTTTAGTTTTGAACATACTGGGTGATAAATATTGACATTCCAGTTGGAAATACAGGTCTGTTCAATTTTTTTCTAATCATGTGCATAGCTCTACTAATTAAGACTCATACTGGGTATATAGTAAAATTTAAACAATATTGTGGCATAAGACTGGTCCTTATCTTTTCTTTCATGCGACATGTAGTATTGGTGGCTGAGATTGTAAGTCATTTCCTGCCGAGGATTGTGCAGTTACACAACTATGTGCCAACTAATGGCACCAAACAGAAACTTGAAAACTGGGATATGCTCAGGAGGTATTGTTTGTTTGAGAAGTTGTTGTTACTGCAGTGTATGTTCACATTGCATGTACGTCTATTATCTCTAGATCTACATCTACTGGCATGTATTGCAGCTAGGATTATATATATTTGCTGGGCTTATTCGCTAAATATTCTGAAATGTGCTTTTGGCTTCTTGGCAAGAAACATATACATATATATTTATATATATTAAAGTACATGTATACTGTTGACATTATGTTGACTACAAGATGGTCCTTCCAATAGGGACCATATCAAAATGACGACACTTCCTATACGACAACTATGATATATAATTCGACCAATCGATCTTTTCCTTCCATACGAAACAATAATGCATTGGAAATGATGATTTTAAGACTTGAGCTGCATCGACAGTTCGTTATCATGGTCCAAGCACAACTGAGATTAATCCATCCCAGTTAGCAAATGTTATTTGTATATAGCAAATTGTGTCAGCATTTTGAAACAGTTCCTAAGATAATAAGATGGATCTCTATTATTGTATTTGGCTTACAGTTCAGTTGTATTGTGCTTTGTGTTGTGTGATGGCTAGTCAACTTGTAGATATTGTATATTTTGTTGGTTTCAGTGCTAGTTGCAGAGATTGTAAAACATTTTAATCCAAAATGGGTGGAATTGCACAACTATCCACCAGCAAATTCAACAGAACAGAAAATGCAAAACTGGTATTTATTAAACAGGTAATTGTACATAGTTAACAACAAAATACATACATATAGAGCTAATTATATAGTACGTAGTACTCTTTAGTCTTTATATAGTTTAGCATGTCGTAGGGTTACAGCAAGGCATTACAAATTATCAGCACTTTCAGAATTAGTAATTTGGTTTCAAAATGTTTAACCAAAACATACTTCTAACAAAAGACACAATGTAATCAACCTTGGTTAAAATATAAATACCTATGTATTATACACTTTTAAATTCTTATTGATAAGCAGACAATGGAAATGAATTGTACAAAGTGTTGAATTTGTTTTAATTTATAAAGTTTAAAGAACAGCAAGGAAACCAAACATTCTTTACTCACTGATGTCAACTTGCATGGTTTAATATTATTTCGTATTTTGTCTGTACATGTACATTGTTGTTGTGTTGTACATGTATATTCAGATTATCTTACTCTATTGTTGTTAATATTAAACCAGTACATGTACCTTGTTTTGTAGTTGTATTACAGATCTATACAGTGTACTAATAATAATACACGGTTTTAATTATTACATGTATATATTGTTTTATAGTTAATATTAGTATGTGCACATTCTCACCAGAAGTAATACATGTACTTTGTTTTAATTATTGAATATACACATGATACCTTGTTTATAATTGCTAATAATCTGTTTTAATGATTAATTAAAATGGATACCTTGTTTGTTTTATAGTTGTATTCCAGATCATAGTAATAATTAGTTTTAAATATTTAAAGGAATGCATAATGATAACTTATTTTATAGTTATATTACAGATACTAATTTTATTCCTTGTAATTATTAAATGTGCAAGGATACCTTGTTTTAAAAAATATTATTGTATTTCAGATACTACATCTACATGTATTAATGCTCTGTTCTATTGATTAAGCTTACATGTAGTGTGTAAATATGACGTGTGAATGTTATCTGTAAAACAGTATGCATATTATTTGTTTGTAAATTGTTAATTCAATCCAGTAATTTGACCTTTGCACAGAAAAGTGTTCAGCAAACTAAACTTCCAGCTGTCGGACGACGTGATACGCTCGGTGTGCAAGTGTACGCCGACCGTCATCGAGAAGATTCTCATGCATCTTCGCATCAAGATCTCGCGGAAACTGTGGGACACGCAGAAGACCCAGGCACCAGAGAGACCGGAGCGGAACTCACAACTGGGCAGTGATAAACCTGAAGCTGACCAAAACATGCATCCTACAGGTTAGTGCACTTTGGCTTCCGTTTGTTTGTTTTCTTTCTCGTTTGGTGCAGACTACTAATTAACATAATGTTACACAACTCAAATTATGCATATAATGAATGGACAGTAACATCATCAAAGAGATAGGGCAGAGAAGATATGTGTAGGGGTCCAAGATACCAGAAGCACACAAGTGACACGTATATTATATGCATAATTTGAGTTTTGATTTCCCAATGACGTAATTTCCTGGTTCCATTTAACAATGATGTCATCAGCTAGCTATAGGCCATTCGTTCATAAACGGATGGATATATTTTGAAGACAAAAAGCAATAAAAAAACCAGTAGTAATTAGAATGGGGATAACCCTACTGAGTTTTCCGATTTGACGACGTATAGTATCAGTGGTTTTACCGTTGCAACGCGTCGCTAATCAAACTAAATTTGCAACGTGCACATTAATACATTAATAAGAGAATTGACTCCGCTCACACAGGGTATAAGGGTTTTGTCAAAGACTGAATAACCAATGGAATTTGAGTATTTTACATGAAGGCGAGATAATCATAATAACTTCTGTCCTGGCTAGGCATCCGAGGCAGCTGGACTGTGTTACCATGACATATGTGTTTGAACCGTAGTTGAATATAAGCACGTAAATAAGTTATAATGTATTCTTTTGTTTTAGGTCAATTGTCTCCAGGTCGATCGCATAAAATGCAAGAAGTGTCGTCTTATGCTGGACCATATAAAGGGTATGTTTATCAACATCTACTTTGAATTACCGTATTGGCCAGATACCTTAAAAATCATTGATCCAAATTGAATTTTAGCTTGAGCAACATGTTTTTCCCTCTGCACAGTGTCGTGGCTGCATTCAGATTGTTGATGGTGCTCTAGACTACCATGTAAATTACAATCATGTACTAAATATCCATGCATGATTAACGAACAACCAGACTTGTATAAAGTTAATACATAGGCGGTTGATGGAAGTTAAAACAAAATTTTAGTTCAATCTTAATATATAAGTAATTTGATTGGGTGTTTCAAATATTTTTTTTAACATAAATTTAGGATAAACGGTGCCAAATTTAATGGATTTCCCTTTTAACTATTTACATATTTATATACAAAGTTTTGTCAATGCAATCATTTATGGCTGAAACGGAAAGTGGGAAAAAAGTATGTGGCCTAGTTATTTGGTTGGAATGTCCTCTGGCAATAACAGAAGGATGAGTGAAGTATGTGACTTTCTAGTGAAATGTGTTTTTAATGGTTTTATTTCACTATAAAGTGAAGAGGTGAGAAAAAAACCCCGATACAAATACATACATAATTGCCAAGATCGAGAGGCCGTCTCTTCTCCTATCCATAAGCTTTGTGAGATGTCATGCCACACAGTGATACGTCTATATTCTAATTGCAAAAATAAACAAGAAAGCTGCATTGGCAATGTAACTTTCTTATTTATTTCCGTCATGAATATAGACTGCATTGTTGTATTTGACAACTTGCCAACATTATAGTAGGAAAAACATTGGTTTACCATAATTATTATCTCAATTTGCATTCTAAATTTGGATGATGTATTGGAGATGTAAATACTGAATTTATATTGTGATCTGTATAAATTATTTTTCTCTCCAAATCTTTATCATATTCAGAACAAAGTCTAAGCCATACCCGGATTCTGATATGGTTCCTAAAGTTCTTCTGGAAGACAAAGAACAGGAGGTTTTGGCTAAAGAAGAAACTGTACAAGTAAGATGCTAATATTAGGGTGTTTGCGTTTAATGGCCGCCCTCTCAACATCAGCATAAATACTTTCAAATGTTAAAAATTAAAATGTTAAACCCTTTTTAAGTACATGTATAATGTTATTATTTGAATGGTAATATGATACAATAATAGTAATAATGCATGTTTTTAAAGCGCTGTTGAACAATAATAGCTTTTCTATGAAATTCGAAAAAGTAAAAAAAAATCAATTATCTATTAAAATAGATCTACTTTTAAAGCCTTGTAAATAAGACTGTGCAAAATTACCAAATGGATTAGAGTGCTCTATAAGTAACACAAAGTCAGTTTTGAACATGAACCATAAAATAAACTAGAACCCAGGAGGGTGATGCAACTCAGGTATAAATGCTTCTTTATGATAATTAGTGCACCGGCGTAATTCATTACTTATTACTGACATAATTTCACCCAGGTGATTGACTTTCATATGAACACTATCTAGACAAAGCAAAAAAACTGTAAGGAGAACCGAAAACACAGTTCCAATCACGCATGGCCTAGCTAAAACGAATATATTTTGATTTTTAGATTTTGAATGCGAAGGTGAGAAGATTAGAGCATCTCCTCCATTTGAAAGATATTAGAATCGATGATCTTCAGAAGAGAGTGGAATTCCAACGACCAACAGGAAAGAAGATCTGAGATGTATGATGCTTGCCAACAAGAGAAAAGTGCAACAATAACAAAGTGACACATGAACATGGGAACCTAGATCATAACCATTCCATCGTTCCAGTGTTGAATGTTAATCAAAATCCATAAAATACTCCAGATAAAGTGTGGATATTCTTACACAGACATGGCAAACGAGAAAAATTCAACTGTTTTTTGCAGTACTAATTTCCGTCCAAACTTGGTGAACAGCAACAGGCCTAGAAACACAGGGTTACTCTTGTTATAGTCTCAATATGATATGGAGGAGACTAGATGAAGTATTAATTACTTTCACTTTCTAAGAAGCTGATTAAGTGCTAATAAATGTGATATGATCTAGAGTATGTGAAAAGAAAGCCACTCTTGCTACATAGGATAAAGAGGATCAATTACACTTGTCCAATGCTGAAGAAAAGTGCTATGAGAATTAAACCATTTCTTGCTGGTTACAATTTTGCTGTCCATCTGATATGCATAATTTATTATTATTCTTGCCTATGTAAACTTCATAAAGCACTTCATTAGAACATACTATCTCCCAGTGACATTAACTGACACAAATAAGACAAATTAATGACGTCATAAAAATTATAATAAATGTACTCTACTAGTACTTTTTCCCTTATCTACCTCTATAAATAGACATAAATATATACATGTATTAAACAGGCAAGAAATCATTCCTATGCAGCTCGGAAAGTACAACGAAATATTGACCTAGTTTTCTTGCAATGAATGATTGTAAAATCCTCCCATCTATTTACTTTAAAATTATCCACAACATTACACCGGTTCAGATTTGGTTCAGCTTAACCAATAGTTTTACTTAAATATATATAATTAATAATAGTTACGGAATGTGTCCCAACGTTAACTACGATGACATTTCCAAGTATCTCATTACATGGTATTCTATTCCCGTCAAGCGGTCTTGCATTTTCAAACATGGGTACCTTGCAATTCTCCACCATTAGGTATCAGAATTCACCACAGGACATTTCATAAACATTTGATATTTCCACTATTAGATCAGTTCTTTACAATTCCGACAAGTGACCCATGACCGGTAAATCAAAGGCTGTTAGATCTTATCCTACCTATAAAAATGCATTATTAATTTTATACAAGGTACCTTGCTGCTTATAAAAAAAAGAGTAGCACACTTCTTCTGAGACCATGTCTCAAAATCAATGTCCGACATCCATTAGCCGATGATTAATTATTCAGTGTTAAACCAATTGTATTTTTATAATATTGATGTAAACGTTTTACTTAGTAGCTTCTAACAAAATATCCTGTGTAAAAACTAATTAAAAAGTAACTCCTTCAGCAATTTTAACATTTACCTCTATATTATCATTAATTGTGTGGACTTCATTCAGATTCGAGACATTAGTGGAATCTTCTGTCTCACTGTTGTGTATCAATCACCTTTCATTCAGTTTAATCAAAAATGCAATTCAAACAATTTGTGTTCCCTACATTTCGGTACAAATATACAGTAGACTGGTGCCTGATATTTGGACCCAGATGTTGAAAGCACTGCTAAATTTTACATAGAAAGTTATCATTTTATGTACTAGGTTTCGTTTCTACCTATTTTATTACATACATGTATAATTTAATGCATTGATCTGGTATGGTATAATGATTACATTGGAATTCATTGTTTTTGTTTGTCATGAACAGCTTAATATTTAATTAATAGCCAGTTCTCTTCTAGTCTATAAACATATTTGTTATACATATGTTAAGTATATTATGTGTTTTGTACTCATATTATATATATTGTACAAATTTACATGTATCCATTCCATAGCTTCATATACTTTTCCTGCTTTCATGCACTGATGTGAATGAGAATTGCAAAATGGATACTGTAGATCATAAAATTAACGCGTCACTAAATTTATGCGAGTAAGGGTGGTCAGACTAAAATGCGACATGAAATTAATGCGAGTGATCTCCCTTTGATATAGTACTTTTTCTAACAACACGTTTGTGTAGCAATCGGTTAACATAAATGCGTTATTAATGCGAATAATTCTTACTCGCATTTTCCGCATTAATTTCCTGTTCTACAGTATAGACGGTAATAAATATTGTTTAAACCAAACAACTGTAAAGGAACGAACACACAAACAAAAAACGAAACTGGAAATCATTCAGAGCATTTATTGCTTAAGAACGAGAGGTGTTTGTAAAAACAGCTGTAACAATTCTAAAGACGTGGAAAGGGCCCTCCGGGGCGGTGATGCTACATGTGGTATAGCCATGGCAAGCTACAGACAAGCGATATGTACACACAGTATTAGTTAGCATTGTACAAGACTACAGTGGTGGCCTCAACCAAACAAGTCGCCTAGGCTTCGGCAGGTCGCCAAAACCTCCTAGGCAGATGACTGACAAGGGTCTAGGTAAAATTTACCATGGCTTCGGCAGATCGCCAAAACCTCCTAGGCAGATGACTGACAAGGGTCTAGATAAAATTTACCTCAACCAAACGGTCGCCTAGGCCTCGGCAGATCGCCAAAACCTCCTAGACAGATAAGACGACCGACAAGGGTCTAGATGAACATTTTTCTTGCTGGACAGCCCTCGGACTATACCTAGAGATATATCCAAAACTGACATCCATACCAGGTCGATTGCCAAAACCTCCTAGGCAGATGACTGACAAGGGTCTAGATGAAAATGTTTCTGGCTGGATGACCCTCGGACTATACCTAGAGATACATCCAAAACTAACATCCATACCAGGCCAGTAGCCACGATTGTGAGGGGGTGTTCTTTATGCTTATGGAGCAAGCGATGTTAATTACCGCCCGTGCCTAGGTGACTGTTTGGTTGAGGCCACCACTGGTTTAAACCGTGGGTGATCTCCACTGTGCATTTCACATGTCTGGTTTTCAATAACCTTAGTTTAACCATGGTTTACAGTTGTATTGAAATACACCACGGGTGTGGGTCTACATGTATGTCTAGTTTTTCAGCATTTTTTGTAAACCAGTGTTAAACCTAGGTTTCAACATAACCCAGTGCTACGAAACCTAGAGATATGAAATGAGATGTGGTATTACATGTAAGTACAAATACCAGTAGAGGTAATACTAACAGTACTTGTACTGAAATACTTCAAACCTCTGAAAGACAATTCTCGTTGCATTTCGCAGTCGTCCAACCTGTAAATGTCACATGTACATCAGATCTGTAAAATTCCATTAATTCAGATTAACAAAAAAGGGTAAAATACACCCTGTATAATAATATAATGCAATAAGATTTTGGATAAAATTATGTCGTCTTTCAATAATTTAACATTGTTTACCAAAGCAAAATACATTCATTATGCAATCGTATAATACAATTATACATCCAACAACAACTGTTCTTACTGATGGCTAAAACAATTGTTAGAAATCTGACGTACAATTTGAAGTACAATACAATAGTTTTTGTATGACGAAATATATTCCTATGCTGTTTATTTATATAAGGACAGGTGGCTGCTTTGGCCTTCCATAGGAATAAAAGAACGTGGATGTGACGTAATTGTTATTGGAATTTCCAAGCACCACCATCCAATGTGCCAGACGGGAATAAAATTTGTTGTGAAAATTTGGAGATACATGTACTGGATGTTTATAGATTGTATAAAAGTGCATTAAGGAAAACAGTAGTTTTCACTATGTCGTGGTGATAATCACAATTATTTACTAAAACAAGGGCATGGTCATTAAATAGTTTGGTCTCCAAAACAGATACCTCTCCGAAACACATGCCTGCACGATATATACACTGTAATATATATATATCGTAACATGTATGAGAGTGCTTGAACCTTAATTGGATATAGGCATGTAAATTTTTATTCTGATTCCAAAATGTATGAGCATCAGTAAACAAATGTTATCTTATTGAAAGACATTGTTCTAAGTTGATGGGTCAATCTAAAAACTTCATCAGCATCCAAAACAAATACTAGTATATCTTTACTACAGTTTGATACCCAATCCACTGTTCCAAATTAATTCTATAGAAAAGGTATCGAAGTAATCCAAATCCTCATAATTGATGAGCCAGTGGTTTTTAAAATTCATTAACAATTATTTAAATGTCACTAATCCATATTTAAGACAATAACATATGTTTAAAACTCAACAAAGTAACCGGATGTGACTTGGTAGATTAATTAAACGAATTATTACCGGTACTTAAAGAAATTAAAGACCCATAACTCCTTCATAAATCTGCTGTACCTCTCAATGTATGCAAAGGGAGGTAATCCAAGAATAAAAATGTTTTACTTTTTTTTTTGACTAACCAATGGACAGGATATTAAAAATGTACTAGCCCAATTTCAAGTCACTAGCCGGGCTAGTATAGCCACCATATTCACACTGAATCACCATAATTAGATTTTTTGAGTTTTGACTTAAAGTTAAACAAAAGTAAAAGAAATGAATATGACACCCGCGTAATTGAATGGAATCTTCTCATACTAGTCGTTTCATATCCCACTATTCAAACATAATTTTGATAATCGTTTTGACACAGTTTCCATTTGTAAGTTTTATCCGCATTCATATTTTAAGCCCCACTCTGCCACCTCAAAGACCCAACCCCCGAAACCCAATTCTGCTGTTATTCATTTAGGATGCAGTAATAATTATGTCTGTAACTTGCTCACTTTGTAAATATTATATTATTATACTACCTCATGTACCATGAATATGGTCTCAGTGAATAAAAGAATTGAATTATTCATTTAGGATGCAGTAAGGAAACATTGAGATTGCCCACGAGATCAAATGGATTTATCGTGATTCACTTAACATCATTGGACGACTTGATTCCGGAGTGATCTCCTGCCATGCGTCCGTCCAGGTCTGACGACACGTCGTTGTCTCCGGCAGACTTGACGGGCGACGCATCTTGAGCCGGTAGCGTCGACATCATTTCCGCATTGTCGTCCAAATATTCCGTTTTCGGATCTCCGCGTTTCGCGCAGCACCTCTTCCTGATCTCCAAGACAATGATGGCGATCACAAGCGGGATGGGCGTGAACATCGCCCCGACGATGGGCGGCACGATGCTGATGTTGTTATCCGGCGGTTCCAGCGACAACCGCAGCATCACGATGGCAATACCGGTATTTTGTATGCCCGTTTCTATGGCGATCGTTATGATGTTCTTTTTCGACTGTCTCGCGAAGAAGGCCACGACGCCGCCGAAGATGAAGCCGCAATACGGCAGGACGGCACCCGCCAGGATCACCAGCGGCGCCATCAGTGTGAAGATGTACAAGTTTGCATAGACGCCCACCGTGAACACGAAGACGAGGAACAGAACCGTGAAGGGCCGAATTATCTTCACAACCTTCTTCGCCCACGAAGGTTTCTTGTACTTGAGGACGAGTCCGACGCCTATCGGAACGATCAGACCTAACAGAGACGTGAAGATGTTTTCAAACGGGATCGTGAGACCGCCTTCCGTGTACAGGACCTTCGTGCCCAGAGTGAACAGCCAGAGCGGTATCATACCTGAAATACAAACGTGAAGACATTCAGTTGAAAGCTATTAAAGACTCTATTAAAGACTCTATTAAAGACTCTATTAAAGACTAAGACTCTATTAAAGACTCTATTAAAGACTCTATTAAAGACTAAGACTCTATTAAAGACTCTATTAAAGACTAAGACTCTATTAAAGACTATATTAAAGACTCTATTATTTAAAGACCCTATTAAAGACTCTATTAAAGAGTTTGGTCGACACCAAACCACTGTGACACATCAGAACTATTTAACTAAACTAGGATATAAAAAAACCAGTTGTGTATCAAGCTTTCATAATAATTATACATCGGATAGTTCGACCCATCGGATAGTTCGACCCAAGCATCAGCAACTTAATAAAATAGTTTAATGCGGGACTTTGATCTTGGTTCGAGCGTTGCCATGTATTCGAGCCTTCCGCGTTCGAGCCAACGAGATTCTACTGTATAATATACTGT
>JAULBR010100862.1:0-21043 GCA_032355825.1 Melanodrymia aurantiaca
TTTGGAGTAGCGGGTTTCCTCTCTCATACTAACACTAACTTCTGTCGTGGGCAGACAGCCGAGGCGGCTGGACTGTGCTTGAACCTTAATTGGATATAAGCATGTAAATAAGTTATAACTAACTAATAACCTACCTATTGAAAGAGAAATAGGAGATATTATTAAACAAGGGTTAGAAGCTATTATTTAATACCAGGTTTACGTCCAGATTAACTTATTTCCCGTGGACACAAACTCTATTTTTTTACTCAGATGTTTCAATATAGTACTGGAAATAAATAGGATGAAAGGAGTTCTATTTCAATATGTTTAATGAAGTGTGTTACATTTTATTGTAGTTGCGAGAGCATTATTTTTATAGTTCTGTCCCAGTCATTAGTTGGTATTGATTATAACAAACTACCGGTAATTACGGTACATGACTGGTTAAACCAATGACGTGATATTACTAAGCAAACTTAACCTGGGACATTATTATTATTATAAATAAAAAATATCAAAACATGTGTCTCCGTTAGTTTGCCCTTTGTGATAATACTGGTAACACATGTATGTACATCAATACTAAAGGAAGAAAGTGTTTCGCTGGCAAGAGAGAAATCTTGCGTTCACACAGTGCATGTGTTTCTGTGGAGAACACACGGTCGCAGGACCCACAAAGCAAACAGACTGTTGCAGAACATTTCTATTGTAACAATTGGCCATACTTTGTTTGGTATTTTTGTCATGAAATCATTACGTTTAAAGCTGGTGCGTGTACGTTTTGAATAAAATATGAGACGCAGAAGACTGCATAGTGTAAGGAGAAGTCTATTCGTGTTGAATCCATATATTGATTTTGCTCTTTGCCCCGCACAACGAAGCCTTGTGTTTTGTGTATGTCAACCAAATGTCCAGCTTCCATGGAGCACAGTTTTCCCAGGTAATTGTTTGCCAAACTCATTGTTATTGTTGTGCTGGCTCAAGGATTTGTGTGTATGTTTGTAACATATATGTCAACTTTGGACAAGTGGTTATTTTCGTCAGGATGAACGATGAATACACTGGTAATTCTTTTTCGTTTGTGACAAATATATAATATATTGATTTATTTATCTCAGTTTAATTGCTGTTGAGAATGTAGTTGCTGAAAACTTTTTGTTTCTTTATGGTTATGTAGCAGTGTTCAACAGTTTAAAATATATCATGTTAGTACATGTATATCTTCATATACTTTTCCATTTTATTTTCATAAACTTGAAATACAAGTTGAAATACAATGCTAATATTGTAATAATTATTGTTTTTTAATGATTCCATTGTTCTATTTTTCAATGGTAACAGAAGTTGCTGATGCTTAACCATTAAATAAAATAAAAAAATTTAAACTAACAGGATTCAATAAATAGCAGAAATGTATAGCATTTACACTAAATATTGTAATTTAAGTACCCCTTTAGAAATGGAAAGGTGTTGGAGAGGGTGATGGGTGAGCAGGAGGATTTTTTTATGTATATATATATAATTGTAATGTCTATATGTTTGTAATTGTACGACCTGAAAATGTCAATATCTTTATATCAGAGGTAGAAATCCACTCGGGATGATTAAATTCCTAAATCCTCACCCCCCCCCCCCCCCACCCTCCTCTCCCTCCTCATGCCACTCTGTAAATAACTTGCATCTCAGGCTGCATGTTTTTCAACTTTTTTTCTTTCAGATATTTAACATTAGAGCGAATATTTCTACATGTATTTCTGGAGAGCTATTTGTTATATCTATTCGGTTATTTTAGTAGTTGGACATTTTATATCTTTTTTTCTTTCCTTCTACCTTTACATAAAAAAATTGGAATATAAATGTCCAAATAATAAAACTTTTATATAAATATGAAACAGCTTTACAGAGACAGAAATATTCGGTCAACATAACATTACATATATAAAGTGCCATTTTGTTTATTGCTTAATTTTCAGATAGTGCAAACCACATATATATTTCTTAAATTTTATTACAATAATGTGAACAATTATATTCTGATGAAAACCTTTGTCTGAAAATACATATAGTTTAGGCCCAATTTTATACTCCATTGAACAGGAAGTAATGTAACTTGTTGCTTGGTTTCTAAGTGTATGAGGTTTTAAAGTAATATTAAATTTATGGCCTTGATTTCAATGTTTGCTTCATAAATCAGACGTAACAGCAGGAAAATGGTTGCCGCGCAGTTCGCTTGGTGTGCTATGTTTGATATGTGGTTAATTTAAAGCCAGTCAATGTCTGGCCACACAGCAGTGCTCCAGCTAACCATTATTGACAAATTTACGATCAGGTGATCACACATTCCCAATGGGCTGGCAAATAGGTTGATGGTAATGACTGAAGAAAACAAAATAATGAGTAAATATAATGATTGCAATTTTAGGATTATAATTGCAGGCTGGTGCAAATACAAAATTTGCATAGCTGAATAATAGGCTATGCCTAAACAAGATACATGTACATACATTGTATCCTTTTTTTAATATGACTAGTTTTATATAATTGAAATTAAATTAAATTTTAAAACCAAGGTGATACAGATAGTACGGTGTATTCAAGATAACATAGCATAAATATGGGAATTGATTAGTAGATGTATAGTTACAAAGAAAATCCAGACTTTAATATCACTTTATAATCACTGCTGATAAAATTGTCTAACAGATCAATACATGTATAAAATGTATATTAATTATTGATATTTGTATTAATTTGTTCCAATAAATAAAGGACACACCCTGAGTGGCATGTGATATGACAATTTTTATAGCGATTATAAACATATAGAATCCAAGACTGGTCAAGGATTTTAATGTTTTTTAAATGAATGCTGACATTATCATGTTATTACAAAACAAGAGGGGATGTTCTTTTTTATCATTCATTACATACATCATCGAGTTGCTTGCAATGTTTTATTTAAAGGTGTGACATTATTCTATTTCATCACAAGCGTTTCTTAATATGGAAAATATAAAACGATAAAACGAGGTTAATCAGTATTTGTCAACGCATTGCTGAGACAAATATTGATTAACTAGATGGATTTGATATTTTCCACATTAAAAAAACATGAGTTGCGAATTCTATTTATCCTTTAACTATTCTAAAATAACATTTTAACTCAATATTTTCCACATTAAAAAAACATGAGTTGTGAATTCTATTTATCCCATAACTATTCTAAAATAACATTTTAACTCAATATTTAGTAAATCGCACATTAAAATACTGTTCTAAATTAGGCTCCATCGATAATAATATTTATGTAGAATGATATCACACCCAGCAGCAAAACCGACACATCTGGTACATGTATGTATTTACTAAGTTTATTAAATGTTACACCCAGCAGTCAAGGTGTACATGCAGGTTTATTGGCTTGTAAACAAATTACGTATTCACAGTAATACCTTTATTACAAAATTTAATAAACCAAAATGTCTAATGGGTTTACTATGGACAAATAGAGGATAAATAGACGATACTTCCCACAGATTTTATATATTTGTCAACGAGTTCTTGTAAAATGAATTATTATTCAAGTGATATCTCTTGTGGTAATATTATATGCCTTACTGTCATGGAGCAAAACAGGCACATCTATTATTTACCACATAAATCTCTGGACATAAGATTTTCCATGAAATTCCACCATTAGCATAGAAAATCTGCTGTATAATTTGACCATTACCTTAGGGATCATGCATGAATATCAATGTGTTTCATAATCAGCACAAAATGAGGATTGTGTTTGACTCACTTCCTCCCCTTTTTATCTTAACAAAAAAATGAATCAACTGTGGGCCGATGTTTTTACATGAAAAGCAGTCCGAACTTGGCTTTTACCCCCTTACAAACATTATGTGGATTGTGAAACACATTGACATTTACTCGTGGTGCCTTACAAAACATTTGACACTTTATTTCTCGTATTTGATGCAATAATCTTATTTTATCACAATAATTGCTGTAAAATAGTCATTTCCTGTCTGTTTGAAAAATGTTTACAATATAATTTCTACTTTTATCGGTGTGTGGTTCAGCATTGATCCCCATGCATGGTAAAACTCCGTTCTTTATGCCAAGTAATTGTCAACCCATAGGTCTTTATGAAACCATAAACCTGTATCTGCCAGAGGCAAAATGTCACAGACACTGATCCCTGATATTGCAGTCATTCAAGCGGATTATCTCACTCTGCTATCCTTTTGTCATAAAACAGTGCTGGGGATATGACCATGAAATGTGATACATACTTTGTAACCACTCTACTATTTCTGTTCTTTTCAGTTGGCTAATATTTCTCTGTGATATTTTATTGTAGAATGCTATTGAGGATTGATCCAGTTTGGGGCGGACTTTTGTTGTAAATTAGGCTTACAATCTAATACATGTAGTTAATGCTTACCCAAGATAAGTTTATATTCTCGTCCATGGGTCTGGAAGTTTAGGCTTACAATCTGGGAGTTTAGGCTCACAATCTGGGAGTTTAGGCTTGCAGTCTATGAGTTAAAGAACATAACTCACCTTTATGGTGTGAAAATAAAGCACTGGTAAAACGGTTTGTACGCAACTAATCTTTATATTAGCAGAAGAGAAAGCACTGTCCTTGTTTATCTATTATTAGAAACAATGTCAAAATTATGTAAAATTGTTACAAGTACAAATACCTCAACAAAACACGGCAGGTAATAAACAGGGGCCGCGGAGCATGGTAAAAAGTGGGGTGAATGTGAGGGGCCAAGTAAAAAAGTGACCCATGTGTGAAATTAAAAACATTATATATGCTATTGTCTGAAGGTACAACAGAGTGGGAATGTCTGGTGTCAAAATCAGTGATTGATGATCTTTTAACTGTTTATGCTTACAATCATGAAGTTTAAGCTTACAATCGAAGTTTAGTCTTATAACCCAGGAGTTGAAGCTCACAATCCTGGAGTTTAGGCATACAATCACAGAGTTTATGCAGGATCAAGAAGTTAATGTTTACAATTCAGGAAAATATAATCAGGGAACGATTGACTTGGATTCTGGAAGCATTTGGCATTTATATTTAGTTTAGAAGTTCTCGAAAAGCAAACCTTTAAAATACTGACAATATTCTATATTTTGCCTCTTTTCAGATGCAGACAGATACTGAAGCCGAAACTGAACCACATTTAATGCATAAAGAACTACGGTGTGCAAGGGATGCCTTACATATGACACAGGCCCGTTTCCTTGACTACCAGGTAAAGACAAACGTCATTGTGACATCACTGAAAGCTCAGCTCTGCAAAAAGGAACACGAGATGCGATGGCAGCGGGATCACCACGAGCGACAAGCCAAGAAAATTGTGTCACATCTTCTGTTTCTAGAGGGAAAGTTACGTAAAGATCAGAAACAGATCTTAGAACTTCTAGAAGAAAAAGAAGCATTAATAAAACAGCAGACTGTTGAAATAGACAGTTTGACTTCGTCCAATTTGAAGCTTTTAACAGCTTTAAAAGAGTTTCATATTCCACTAGGAAGCAATGGTATTCATGATAATAGACATATACAAGACGATTTGAACCACAAGCAGAAAACAGAGTTCGACAGAAATAGAGCTCACAAGAAAAGGTTTACCGAGATGCGCGAGAGATTGCGGCGTCATCGTAGCAGTTTCGAGCTGCATAATCCTGAACCACTAGAAACACTAGAAGAAGGAACACATCGCTATGGCAGCCAGGATAACCTAAGTGATTCAAAGGAAATAAAGTGTGATACTCTAAAGGAAAGACGAATGAGCATGCCCATTCAGAAAGAAAGGCCTCGAAGCCTCACAGACTTTCCTAAAAAAATAACTGAATACCCATTACTGGAGTTGCACAAAGATTTTGATCTGAAAATTGAAGATCTTGAGCTAGAGGATGACATTAATAATAGAAACGAGGATGATATCTTTGTGAATGGCGAAAGTGAACCCTTACAGATGACAAAATCGAACACAGTGCCCAAGGAAATGTCACTAATTGTGAATAGTAAAAATAGTAAACATGATAAAAAACAGAGACCTGTCTCGGAATCTGGTCTCGACCTCATTTCAATGGAGAAAGTCTCCAAGTCGCAGCTTAAAGCGAGCCCAGCGGGTCAGAGTTCAACAACAGGGGAGACCAATCCATTTAAAAGCATAAAGACGATGTTACGGCGTAAAGGGAGTAAGCAGAAGAACAAAAAACGGTCTGTGTCGTTGCCCCAGGGCACCAACCAGGAATACTATGAGGCTCTGAAGAAACATTTCCACAAATATGATCTGTCCTGAAGTTGTTCTTTTATCCTTAGTTTACCCACTAAACATTGTTATAAGGCATTGAGAATATCCCGTTTGCTTTTACCTAAAATAACCTTGAAGGTACAATAGTTAGTTCCCATTTAGGACAGCTTTTCCCCTTAAATAACCTCAGAGAGTTGAAATTGTTGTTGAAATTGATATGGTAGATTTAATGGTTCTTACAATGGTTGTTCTTATAAAAAAATTCCCCCTCCTCAATCGCAAATGAATTAAGGGAGATTACTCTTTTTGCTATCCAAATCTGCCAGAGCCCTCAGTGAGTTCCCTTGTATATGAATGTAAAAATGTAGGCCATAAATGTACTGAACACATTCTATTATATATTAAGTTTTGCCATCAACTACTTTATTATAGATTGTAGTAGATAGTATCGTTTAGTGGGTTTTCTATCGGGATAATTGAAACACCTAGTCACTGATGTTTGTTTTGATTTATTGTTGATCCTATCGCGTGTACATATAATATCTAAATTATACAGAACAATCTTCATCTGTAAATAGTCATGACACATTTAATTGTATATTAATTTGTTAATTAAGTGCTTTGTGAAATATTATCTGTGATCATTCCTTTCGTGTTCCGTAAACTGTTGTTGTTAAAGCTACAATACATGGAAAAAATGTATTCATTTATCATCAGTTTTAAACGTAATTAGGAGCTGCTTAGTGTTATGGTTCATTTAGAGACATCCATTTAAAAAAAAAAAAAATTCCAGTATTAATTTCCTTTCATAATGTAAGAAATAGAGCTGTAAGTGTAACAATACAATGATGTACAGTGTAGCAATACAATGATGTACAGTATTGTATTGTGATTAAAAAATTATGTAGTCCACAGTTCAATACATTAAGTGCAGCTGTATCGCAATACATAATATCATGGACACATTTTGAATGAGTTTGGGTGGAAAAGATGACGGTTGATAGTAGAAATGTACTAAACACTCAAGTGACAATAATAAAAATATTCAGTAATTCAGGTTGTGTTAGGTTGTCACTTTTAATTAAGGTTATCATTTTTGATAAACTAGAAATAATGTTTTAACCTGTGAAGGAAACTGCTTGTTACTGAATAATGTGAAATGCTAAGTATCGTGATATGTACATGTATCATATCATGACTCACCCGAGTACTCTACATGAGATGATCTAAATGCTCGAAGACAGAGCCTAAAAGCCTGGTTGTTTATGTGATTGAGTATCTGCATAGACGTCTTGTTAGCAGATCCTTATTACACAATGCATCTACGTGTAATGAAGTTTGGATCTAATGGAGCTGGAGTATGACCTTTTGGTCTGCTCCAAACTGTATTATCCACAACTTTTAAAACATTAAGTCTTAAGGTCACTTATTTGTTACATACACATTTACATGTACATGTACATGTAGGTGACTGCCTAATATAGGTTCAACGGTAATCCTACATTGTACTTTGATAATTCAGTGAATTTTCTGTTCAATTAAAATATTTGTCATAATTTATTTAGATAAGCAATAAAGAGATACAAGGCTCTAAAATGAAGGCTTGAATCACTGATGTAAAATGAATAACATGTGTTTATTGGAAGCAATTGCAATTTTAATCAATTGATAGTTCTTGTAAGAGAGTGAGGAGAGTGATATTCATGTCACTTTGCTTAGTAACTTTACCAAATTGTGCACTAGGCTTTAGTTTGGATTAATAGTTTCTGGGGCAAGACTTTTTGTAGATGGCTTTTCTTATGAGGACAAATTGTGAAATATTTTGTAGAGCAAGCATTTTATCATTTCATCAGTTAATTTCACTAGAATACCAGAATAATTGTGATTACGAGTCTAGAATAAGGAGATTGTACTGTATATTCAATGAATCTGACAGCTTAAATTTAGTATTTGTTATTACTGGCTTGAAAAAAAAAGCCAGATTAGAAATAGTGATAAAATGAATGTATGGCTACATTGTTATTGGTTACACTATAATGTACAATTCTAAACATTGACTATAATTATTTGTTACAATAGAGATGACATTTTTCTTGTACTTTTGCTTATGTAATGCACATAGTTACTGTATATTATGTTAAATTGTTGATTTGTTACGAAGCAAACAGAATGAGTTCAATCTTAAGATTATTTATGTACTCTGATTACTAGTGTTCATGAGTTTTCATTCTTTTCCACATTTTAGGTCTCACAGAACAGTTTTTTCAACTATCACAAGTTGTATAAAACGTCTTTGCTAGCCAAGTCCCCTTATTCCATCTATTAATACAGTAGAATCTCGTTGGCTCGAATGCGGAAGGGTCGAATACATGATAACGTTCAAACCCAGATCGAAGTCCCAAATTAAACCCTTAAATTAAGCTGCTGATGCTTGGGTCGAACTACCCGATGGGTCTTAACAGTTTCTCAAGCACCGATGCTGTTCGAGCCAACGGGATTAAACTGTATACTCATTTACAGATGGAACATAATTATTACCGGTAAATAGGCCTAGTACTTTGTTTATAATTATGTCATAATTCATGCCTGATTTATTAATTCATAGTGCCATTTATTACATCAAATTGATGGCATCAACTAGTTGATTTTCTTAATTTGAACAGTACAGTACTTAACAAATTCAGACAAAAATATTACTACAAGTCTTATGTGCGTCAAATCTGAGTACTGGATACTTTAAAAAAAATCAAATACAATATGTTTGGGTCACACCACACAATGTAAATTTCCCACATCAACACTGACTGATTTGCATAGTATATGATGTTAAGGATATAAAATCTGTAGAACATTCCATTGTTTCTTGCATTGCCTTTAGAATTGCTACATTTTCTGTAATTATGAAAAGGTCACAAAGCATCCATGCACCCCATATTAAATTGCAAACCAAAAGTCCGCTAGGTGCCATATCAAAATGCTGACACATTTTTATACGCACAACTTTTGTGAATGAATGTTTTTTTAACACCCCAGCATGAAAACAAAATTTTATTTTGTGACATCGCACTGGGACATTATAACACAGTAGAATATTACTCATGACTATAATGATTACAGGAAGATGGCTTGTTGCACAAAGCTTCTGATGTCACATTGTACTGATATGTGTACATTGAGTGTTTGAAACATTGCTATAATAGTAAGACAACTACTTTTCAATTTCTGAATAACTGTTTAACATTGATTGTGTGTAATAAATACAATAACCCACTCGGCTGTCGGGAATTATGGATAAGCTGTCCGTTGTGATATTAATGTTGCCAGTCAGTCACTAAAAATCAGGATAGATATTAATTTCACTCAGGCAAGATAATCCACAATTCAATTTAAATTATTGTCTGTATACTAACACTTCATTCATTAAGTTAAACGGATTCCACAGCAATGTGCATATATATAGATCTACAATTTACATAAAATACATACTTTTTATATATCATTATTATTGCTTTGTGTGCTTTTGTATGACTTTTATAAATGTTTTTTTTTATAAAAATCTAAATATGTTCATTGGATAACAAAACAAATTTAACTAATATACAATATTGTTTTAACTTTATTATATACATTTTATTCTTGTACATTTTTTAAGCAAAATAATTGATTCACCTTTTGTGTACATGTAAGTATGCATAGTACGATGCATTGATGCAGACTTGTTAAAAGTAGATACCAATAGGTGAAAGGGTTCATTTTTCGTATATATTTACTAGCCTTGTAGCTTCGTCTGTAGAGTAGACCATGTGTCAAAATTATTGTTTTTAACATCCAATAACAGATGGTCAATCAACATGCTGGTAAATAAGAGTATCCTATGTGTAAATCCAATTACTCAGAATGATTAAAGAACATGCTGATAAAACGTGGCCTATGCATACATACAATAACTGATGATTAACTAATTAACATACTGATGAAAGAGTAACCTATGTGTTTGTAGTTTCCTCAGAAGACCATGTGTCATAATACATGTACTAGCATACCATATGTTTTGCACCTACCTGTATAATAACCACTGAATATTAAACTATGTACTGCAGCATTGTTAAACATTCCATTCTTATACAGCTTATGGAATGTTTCTTTAAATTTGTGCATTTAATCTTAAATTTAACTATTTTACTTTTAAATGATTCAAATATTGTTATTCCCTCAGCAATAAAAACTGCAATAAGATTCTAATAATGAATGCAAGTTAATCTGTCTCATAAAATAATGAATAATTAGATGTATTTATTGTTAATTAATTACTTATTTATTAATCTTTGGTCTCATGATCATTATTCATGAGATGTTCAGTACCTGTATATAACAAATACTAAATATTCCCCGTGAGAACTAGAGTAGTATAACTATGCCATTTTAAAACATTTATTCTGCAGTATATTTTTTGGTTGCAACAGATTATATGTTATCATTGATATTTTGTTAAAATTATTTAACACGGGTTAATAGGCTACACTGAATGTAAAAGGGGAGCTTAATATAACCCAGGTAAAAAGTCTGATCCTGGTTCAATTGTGGAGTTAAAATAATGTGGGTTAACTTTTAGCACTGAATTTTAACTCTGCATTAAACTTCTCTGTGTAGATGCGTATTAAGCCCGGTTAAAAAATCGTGTGTAGATGGGCCTTTAGTAGCTACAATGTTAAAAAAATATTGATACATACTGGTACTCCTTTTGGAAAAGGCTGCGAGTTTGAAAAAGTCTTACAGTACACTTTGTACAACCATGAACAACTTGTTCCCAAGTTACATAACGAGTGGACTCATCTGTTGTTTTTACTGAACAACTATTTTTTTGGTCGTAACTTAAAAACAAACGATCAAAATCCAAATGTTGCATTGACCTTAAAATAATATACTGACGTATGTACACTAATATTGAAAGTGCTATTTGTGAAGTGCATTTAATCATGTTTTCATTCTGTTCATATACATTTGTCTGTTGTGAATCCCACACATACTCAGCAAATTGATGAGATCTGAGTATGCAAAGAATAGATCTGCTCGCTGTATTTTGATAAACATTTTTACTTGTCAAAATTATAAAAGTGTGTGTGTATTTTTTGACAGTCTGTCTTTAAGACATATTTAGACAGAAATTTCAATAAATTAATGTTAAAGTTTATTCAAACTGTGTTTGTGGTTTGTTTTTTTGTTAGCTTTTGTAACTACCTGATCTGTGGTTTACTGAAATGATTGATTTAACAGCTTTCTGAAGGCTTTTATTGTCATTGAAAAGCATTAGTTTAAATATTTATCCTTATAGAGTTCTCATAATAAATTTGCAGGGACCATGCAAAATGTCAATGTGTTTCACCGTGAAGGTGGAGATGGGGTTAAAACCAAGTTCAGATTGCTTTTCATGTAAAAACATTGGTCCACAGTTGATCAGTGTTTCATGTTAGCATTAGAAGGGGAGGGATGGGGTCAAACACAATCCTAATTTTGTTCTGATTGTGAAACACTGATATTTATGCATGATCGGGGACAGGTGTTGTTGGAGATCTTGATCTATTATTGCTTTAAGACTCACCATTTTGGCATGAAAAGCACCATCACATGATGATAAAGTAAAGTTATGATGCAACTGTGCTTTACATTAGCAGAAGAGAAAACCCTGTCCTCGTTTATCTAGATAATCGCACACATTTATTAAATCATAAAAATCAACAGAAATGTCAAAATGTAATTACAGTATATTGCATAAAATCGTTTTGTTATATGTCGTACAAATACCTCCACAACATACAAGGCTGAAAAGGTTTAACAATTTTAAGGTGGTGAACCTGTTGTCTGCAGGTGCAACAGCAGAATCATTTGTGCCAAAAACCGAGTGATCCACTTCAATAACGCAAAAACTAAACTGCTATATAATTTGATTGAATTCCACGATGTTCCATGACCCAATCAAAATTCCATAAATTACCAGGCATAGAGACTACACTTTATAATTCAATGACTTTCCAGGATTTCTGTGACCCTCATGAACTCTGGTTTGGCGCTTTATGTCAACTTCTTTGTGTGTATAATTAAACTGTCGAAACACAAGTATAGGATTTGGAAAGTGCTTGGTATGTTGCACAATTTGGTCACATTTGATATAATTGACATTTGTCAGTGTTCTGGCAGTTTTACATACATACAGAACATAGGGCTGTAGAGTTTTATAAACAATCCAACATTGTGAATACATTCTTAAGTGCCATGCAGAGCAGACATCAAAGCGCTTCAGCCAAATTCATTCATGAATATTTTAAAAAACCGACCATTTTCTGTACACAAGCCAATATCTTGGCCATCTTCTAAAGGTCACAAAAGAAGATAACTTTAGCCATTGTACTAGAGATTTTTTTCAACACAAGGCAGAAATGATCAAACACTAAAAATATACGATGAGTGGGGGAAAAAACCTGCCAAAATTACACATGCCATTAGATCTTCATTGGCAGGAATGAATTTGGCTGAAGTACCGGAGAAACTCGCTGCCCATAATTATAGTCACTAATACACATGTATATTTGTCTAGCTATGTGTTTGAGTAAACACGACACCTTATTAAATCAGTTTTAATTTCGTTGGTCAATTTTCTTACAAAGATGTTCAGGATCATAGGTAGTCATGAAGTATAATTACATAATATTTCACTCTCAGACACCATTATGTTGAAATCCACACACCAAATTAAAATATAGCTGATGACACATGTCTACGCATAATAAGCTGAATCAGGAAATTTATATGCTGTTAACCAGAACATGGAACTTATTTTAGGCAATTATTGCTTTGGTGGCAAATGGTTTTGTGTGGCATAAAATTATCCATTTAATCAATAATTTATGCTATAAACTGATATGCAAATGCTTTGTTGTGCACATCAGTTTTTGCAAACTTTTGCCTGTGTCCATGGAAATAATGACAATATTATAGAGGACAACTCAACTAGCTTGATCAGTTGGAGATCACAAACCTAAATTACAATAGTATTGAGCTTGATCAGCTGTAGATCTCCCATCCGAAATACAATACTAGTATTGGTAAATGTAACATAATCAACACATAATTAGCTTTTAATATTTCAATCTGTGTCTGTAACAATGTAATATTAAGTGAACAATTCCATTTATTGAAATAGTTTAATAACACAAAATTACTAATAAATTTTAATATTATAAACAAATATAGATTTGTAAAAGTCAAATAGAGCATATTTACATATTATATGTAATATACGTTCAGGACCAGAGGGCTGTTTCACAAAACATCGTAAGTCAAGCTTACGACTAGTTGTAGACATAAACGTAAGTATAGAGAAATTTCTATCGCTAACTGTGTTACGACTATAGTTAGTAGCTGGTATATCGTGGGTGTTTGGTCGTTTGTGGCGTATTACCAGTTATTCATTCTTGGACACAAGTATGTTTAATTATATTTTGGGAAACACTTTTTGTCACATATTTACGTTTACGACCACAACTAGTCGTAAATGCTTTGTGAAACAGGCTCCAGGTACACTACCTCAAGACAGATACATAAATGTACATTATTTTCGTCTATACTCACACATTATTGACACACTTGCTGTATCTCACATATAGGTGTATATTTTTGGCCCAACAAAAAGATCATAATTTGATGACAATGAATTGATCATAGCAAACATTATTTAATAACGTATGTAACAATAACATAAAATTTATGATGTCCTATATTCAGTGCCAACCCACTAGATTATAACACAAAAGGAAATCCCATGTGGAAATGGAATTATTTGCTCCAAAATTGTCTTAATCTCAAAATAATACCTAGATCTAGACATCAATGGCAATACATATAGCACTTACATGTATGTACATGTACATGCAAAAGTGAATCTTGGAATGATAAACTAGTTTGCCAATGACAATGTCACAATGACAATGCCGGTATATATAGTATGCACTTATAATGGGTATTCTTTCTTCTTTTTTAATGCAATTATATACCTGCAAGACATGTCCTTTTAAAGAAAAAAACTGCATAATCATGAAATACAAATATTACTGGGTAATGTTAATAAATTTCACAAAAATAAATATTATGCAATACATATATTATACATGTACATTGTATATCATTTGGTACTCTTAGCAAATTCACACAAAAAACCACAACCATGAGAGTAACGAGAAAGTAAAACATTCTAACAATGTCATCAATGTTAATCTACATTATCAAAACAAATGCTGATTTTCGCATCTGAAAAATGAGTAGTGCATGATTCTGGATTGTTCAGGAGTTGTTTGAAGTAAGAAGTAATACCTCAACTAACTGAAGCCCAATATCATTTGTCGTTTGGAAGCAGGTAATTCACTGTGGGTACATTTAGCAGGACCGCTGGAACGATTGTGACATTGGGGCGGCGGACCAGCAATATTTGCTAGGAATATCTGGGAAAGCGGGAATATTTTTACAATTATTGGAGCGGCGGCCGCCACCCCTGCCAAAACCCCACTCAAGCCATCCCAGTTCCGGCAACCATGTTTATTATATGTAACTTGTCATAGTGATGATAGAGCACCATTTTTAGATTGCGCCATCAAAATTTGGAAAACCACATAAAACCACTCTAGCTCAAGATTAATATGTACATGAATATAATGGTAATGGTAATATACATGTATGTATGTTACCTGAAGAACATGTTCACAATCGTACAATACATGTACATATCACATTCACAAAACCATGATTTAGTCAAATATTTTATCACACTGAAACAAGTCTTCAGAGAACAGTCTCATGCCACGTGATTGTTTTTCTAAACATAACACCATGAACTACATAGGCTAGGCCCATCTATACAAGGTTTTTTAATCCGAATTATGCATCTACATGGTGAAAACGTGGAGCTAAAATTCAACGCTAAAAATTAACCAATTATTTTGACTCCACTATTGAACCAGGGTCAGATCCCTTTAACCAGCATTAAATATCACGAACAAAATACCAACGACATCATATGACGGGGATGCAATTTCAACCCTGGTAAGAATAACCAGCGTTATTTTGATTCATGTAGACCATGCACACATTTAACAAAGGTAAAGTTAACCCAGGTTTTTTTTAAATGATGCCCGTTTAGACACAGCTCACATTGAATAATTAAAACTGGATGAAAAAAATGGACCACAATAATGTAAAGAAGGTTGTAAAGTTGAGTATGGATCAGCAAGATACCCTGATCACATTGGTAGAGGGAAATCCATTACTTCACAATATATAGTGTAGCACTGACGACCGCAACAAGGTCATTACCACTAATACATGGCAGAACATGTAAATGCACTATATCGATAAAATCGTGTGCAAAATCGCGTTAATGGAAAGCAGATTGTTCTCAATGATATGGTAAAAACACGAGACACAGAGTTCTAGTAACCTGAAACTTAGTTCTAGTGATAGTCTTGGATGTTCTAAAATTAAATGTTTTTATTAATTATTATTTTCATTGCATAAAATGTTAATGTATTTAGAATGATATGTACACGTGACATAGTTCAGGATAATGGAATGTTTGTTAGTGGACAGCAAAAACAAGTTGATTAATATCTTAACTCAAGTGTTACATGTACATTTCACATTAAACATTTTTTAAACAAAATGAAGCACACATTCATGTATACGCCATTGTTTGTGGACGGATTCTTCTGTTATATATATACAGGTTATGCATACATATTGTGTTTAGATATTCATAACAAATATTTAAACTTAGCACTTTTTTACTGTAGTACATACATGTACATCTTAAGATATAAAATTCATTCACAGTACATGTACCTAACCAGTTCCAGCCTTAATAATCTTATAGAGTCCATTAATGTTGTCATTTTTTATGGCTGTACGACATGCATTGACCACCTCCGTCTTGTACTTGCCGACCCGGAGTCGTCCAGCTTTCTGGATGATCTGGTTAACCTGCTTGAGCATGCTGAGCAGCTCCTGGTGATTGGTGCAGCGGATCTTGTAGCCTGTCATCAGATCCCGGTTCAAGTCATACAGCTCTATGTAGCCTTTCTTCATTCCCTTCATGTCCCCCATGATCCTTGAATCCTCTGCTCGCACCACCATGCTTCGTATCAGGTTTGAATGATCAGCCATCTCAGCTGTAAGCTTCTGCCTCACAGAGTGAAACTCATTAACATTCACGAGGATTTTAGACAGTGTCTCCATTTCGATGGGGAAGTCTGCTGTCGACATCAAGTCATCCATATTAAGAAAACTTGCGAGAGACTGGATGATATCACCGGCCAGATCCATGTCGTCTGTTTTGATTGTAATCTGACCAGATAAGTTCATGTGGATCATCAGAGGACCAGAGCCTCGCAGAGACATAAATGCAATACTCAACTCACCATCACACTCAAGATCTTCCTTAAGCAAGAAACTTTGATTAATCCACATCACCAAACGCTGTATTCGGTCATTCACTTGAAATACCACTGAACTATGTGGTGGTTTGCAGTTACTATCCGTTAAAAGACAATACATGGTAAAGCGGGGAAGAGTCCGGCTAATTTCAAAAACATGAAACTGAGTATTGTTTTTGTAACCCACAAGGGACTTGATGTGAAGGTCAACAGGCATATCTTTAGGAGGCAGCAGCGGTACGTTTATGGATGATGCCAACTTGTCTGGTCCTGGATGAATGACATGACTTTCTCCTTCAAATATTCCTTCGGCAAATATCAGAACAGCCCGAATAATGGTGTCATTGGTTGTCGTGATTGTAAGCTCAACAAAAGGGTCTTGATTGCTACCTCCAGGGTTGATGGATAATGAAGTCTGCAGCTGTGTGTTGGCAGGAATGACACCGATTTGAGAGGAAGAGTCGTATTCGCCTGTGATAGAAAACTTTCCACTTTTGTTTGACAGCGCCATACCTGAATAACTATGACCTGTTGATCCTCCTCCAGAATCTTTTGAGCCACCCAGTGCAGCAACTTTAGAATTTTCATCATAGTTTCGTAGCTCCAGAAGTAAATTTTGTTTTCTTTGACTAAGTTCTCTAATTGCGTCTTGCTCAACATTAGAGTTCATCAAATTCCCATGCAATTCAGGTGGAGCAGGATTGTAACCTCGAACTTCACCATCTGTAGAAACACAAATTAATTGATCTATGCCAGATGTGGCATCATTTCTATAATTTCCTTGTACAATGCCAGCGATAGCATGAGTGAAAGTATCTTTAAATATAACTTCACCTGTTCTATCACTTCTGACATCAATTTTTCCATTACTCCATCCTGTGACAAGTTCTGGTACTCCATCAGAATCGAGATCGAAGCTAAGTATTGACACAGCATGATTTTTAGATTTTATTCTCCAGTATCTAGATGTTCGGTCATACACGCCAACAGTTCCATTGGCCAATGCATATCCAAAACGGCTGCTGCTCATTGGACATAGCGATGTAATAGCTTCAGTTTCAGTTATTTCTGCTATAATTTCATCTTCTCTAAAAACACGAATATCAAAATCTTCTGAACCAACAATCAGTTCATTTTGTCCATCTGCATTAAAATCAAGCATTGCCAATGAGCAAACATTATCACCAGTAACTGTCCAAAAGGTATCATTACCATCCTGATCAAAACCTTGGATGGAACAGTTTCCTCCAACAATTGCAAGAGGTGTTTCAATACTTCCAAGCTTACCAATAACTATTGCATTGGAGCCATCTGGCGTGTCCTTGTAAAAGAGATCGGAGTTATTGTCGACATCATATGCAAGAACGTTTGTTTGTGTGCCAACCACAAGCACATCCTTTGGGGAAGTGCCATCTAGTTTCCCTGCACTTACTGATGTTACTTGTTGGTTGATGTTGAGAAGGGAGATATCTCCTTCAGCACTCAAAGTCATTCGACCAGTGTTCTGTCCACGATTGTGTGGGTTGTGAATGAATACTTTCCCAGCTGCTGTTGCGCAGGTGAGAGATGGGCGCTTACCATCATATTTCCCAACTGCGACCATACAAGGGATAACTTTTTGATTCAACTTCAATGTAAAAATTGGCACTAACATTGTGATGTTTATGTTCGGCCTTAAATTCTACTACAAAGAAGAGAACGTGTCTTTACGCTGTTCGTTTCCAACCAAACATTTCACACCGGAAGTAAATATAGGGGAACAAAAAATGCTTAACTGGAATCTGTATTCATTGCGCTGCACTAGCGACAATAATACATGCGAACCAGAAACCAGTTAACAAAAATGCGGATCTAGTAATTACCGCAAACAATCGCCCAACACCATTAACAGACCTGTACAACACTTGTTTTCACACGGTCGTGATATACCTTCGTAACGTTGAACACATGCTTATCTCATGTCTATGTAACAGGTATCTCAACCTCCACTAGAGAGGTGCGAATCAGGATCCTCTGTGTGAGAGGTAAGTGTTCTACCAAGTGAGCTATTTAAGGGAAGTTCCATCTAGCCGAAATAGTGAGTTAGTTAGTTATATCTTACTTATGTGCTTATATCCAAGTAAGGTTCAAGCACGTCTGTCGTGGCCACGCAGTCCAGCTGCCTCGACCGCTTGTCCAGGACAGAAGTTAGTGTTAGTATGAGAGAGGAAACCCGCTACTCCAAATTGATAAGTAGCAAGTGATCTTTCATATGCACTTTCCCACAGACAGGTTAGCACAAACCACGGCCTTTGTTAAACCAGTTGTGGACACTGGTCGGTATAAGTGGTATTACACCTACCTATTGAGACTGGCGGAGCACTCACTCTGGTTTGCAGTCGGAACGTGAGATCTACCCACGGGATTCGAACACCGTTCCTACCAGCCTGTAGTCCGTGGCGTTAACCACTACACCACGGAGTTTTGTTATCCGGTTTATATTATTAATGGATGGTAATTGTATGGTTGGGTTTAATAGTATAATTTAATGTATCTGCCTCACAGTATTATAAAATAGCTCACCCCACGTATCATAACATTGATGTAAAATACAGTTGTCAGTTTTCAATAATTTCAAACAGTATTGTATAATATGTATTTTCCATTAACCGCATGAGGTACATTGCATGATTGTTACATATTTCAATAACAAAATGGGAAATGTGTCACAACACTTCTAATTAATATACATGTAATACAAATATTACAATACTAATAAAATAGTTTTATCTTTATGCACATCGTACGTACATACATACCTGGAAAACATTGATTATTAATCAGCGGTTATTGGATACCATAAGCACGGTTATATGGACACTTGGTCATAGAGGAAACCCAAATAGGCTACTCTTCTGGAAATAGCAGCAAGGTTTCTTTTATGTGCACTATCCCACAGACAGGATAGCACACACCACAGCCTTTGATGGACCAGTTGTGGATCACTGGTTGGAACAGGAAATAATCCAATAGGTCCACTGAGGATCGATCCGTCGACCTATGGAACCTCAGGCAGGCGCTCTACTGCTGAGCTACCCCACTCTAAACTAAGGAAGTCTAGTATACATGTATATTTTGTCGATGTTTATAATTACATGTACATGTAGTACAATACGTACAAATGACAAAAGCAAGCAAACTTTGAAACATGTTTATAGCTACTTTCATTGCTTTTGGCATAAATGAATATCTAAAAAATATATATATTTGCACGTCAAAAATGCATTAAAAAAGATTCACCCATTATATCTATCAGATTGTATTAATGCTAACATACCATATGTGACACACTGTATGTGCATTCATCACATAAAGAATGATGTACATTACATATACCCCGGTATGTATATACATGTATGTATTTTGTTATTTCCACCAAAAGTCCAGATACTACATGTACATTTGTATATTAAAGCAAAATGGGTATATGCCAACAATAAATCTGTGAAAAAAACCCCAAAACTATCCAATTATACATCATGACAACATACCTTTTAACTTAATCAAACAAATACATTCGGTAATTAATAATAATAAATTATAATGAATCAAATTAAAATGCAACCACAAGATTAAGACAAAATTTCTGTATTATTAATTTTTATTACTACATGTATTTATAATAAATCAGTAAATTAAAAAAACTCGCTCAACTTATCATTAACATTAACAAAAATACCGTCCACGCAAATTTGGATCGCCAGATTGGCCAAGTGATTATGGTTTTGGACTACCAAGTGCCAAGTGAAACGGTGCGGTAGTTCGAATCCCACCTGTATCCACTTTATTTTGTAATGTTTTCTTATCGTGTCATGATAACAAACAACACGCACCGCCTCATTAAAATCATACACTGTTGATAGTATTGTAAATATTTACTGCATTTCACCCATTTTCCCCTTAAAATAACATTTCAACATTTAAATTGCATTAAAAAAATAACATTCCTGACCACCTTTGGGTAAAGATGTCAAAGTGACAAATGGTTCAAGATTTTTTTGGTAACATAAATAATTGTATAATGGTGAATATAGTGGTGCATGGATTATGAGGGTGGATATAGGTAAGCATATTGTTGGTTACAGCCCAGATACCGACTGTGTAACGACTTTTAATAAACAAGTGAGGCAGATGAAAATATTAGTACAACACTGAGTGAAAATAGATAAACATAACTTCTAGAAAGAGAGCAGGGGCCTGTTTCACAAAGCATTTACGACTAGTTGTGATCGTAAACGTAAATATGTGACAAAAAGTGTTTCCCAAAAT
>JAULBR010100863.1:0-11203 GCA_032355825.1 Melanodrymia aurantiaca
CACGCACGCACCCACGCACGCACCCACGCACCCACGCACTCACGCACGCACGCACGCACGCACGCACGCACGCACACACACACACACACACACACACACCCACACACTAGAGACAGACAGGTAATAGTATTCGTATGTACAATCAGATCTGTGACAGCTCATAGCAACTGGTTCAGTCGTTTACATAACGTACACGACTTTGGCAGTTTTTGTGGCAAATATATAATATATAATATATTACAAACATTAAATAAACTATAATACACCATTAACTAAAATACATACTGGTATATGGTGAATGCATCCCAGTTGCAGCCTTTAAGAGATTGATCCATGTTGAAAGTATTTGTAATTGTATAAGCGTTGGTATAAAGTGTCCCTACGTCGGCTCTAAATGTAACTAATATCTCAACCTTCACTGAGGAGAATCGAACCAAGACTACCTGTGCGTAAGTCTAATGCTCTACCAACTGAGCTAAAGGGAACTTTCCTCCAGCTGAAGGCACTTTATACCAGCACTGACACATAGATAAACATGTAACTTGGAATGTAATTAAGGATGTGAAATCTGGACACATTCATCACCAATGTGTCAACACTGAACACATAACATGGTCTTTGAGTTTGAAAACAGGTTATCTACATATTACGTCACAAACGAAACAACAGTCGTTGGTGAGGGAAATCGCAATAACATGTCTATTTTACATGGTTCATACAGAAATTTCACTTCTAAATTTAGGGGATTTTTAGGGCCAATGTAAGTAAAATTTAGGGACATTTTCACGTGAAAAATACCCTTATTCTTTAACATTGACGATGTTTTACAAATGAATCGTTGTTATCATTTTGGCATTGTTTACACACCAACGTTCGAGATCAACAAAGGAAACTAGATATCGATGTATTTTTGGCAATTTATTTAATGGGCCCATCGATTTTAGGGCTTATATGGCCCAATTTAGGGTCCTTTGTGAACTTTCCCTTAAAATATAGGGCTTTTTAGGCCTAGATCATCAAAATAGGGACCTTTTAGGGCAACCCTTCAAACTTAACGCCTTTTCAAGTGTGTATGGACCATGTTTTACTATATAAAGTAAGGTAATAGCAGTTCGGTTATTCCAGCACTTTCAAGAACATTATTACTGGTGGCGTAGTTTCATTGAGCAAATGCAGTACCCTCCTATTTTGTCCGCACCTCTCCTGTGTATACGAGTAACATAATATTACAGGTGTGTAGTATTACTTGTATTATACGAATATGTGTAATGAATATGCTTGAGATCATGTTAAATCTTGTATTTTATCTTATTAACTACATGTACTACAATTGACTACAAGTGTCAATCAAATAGTTTTTGATTTGCAGATATTCTTTTATTTGAAGAAACGCAGACATCATACCCTCTTGCCAACTCTTCTTTTACCAGCAGATAGTACTGATAGAGTACTTCACTGTTAAAACTACTTTACTAGCACTTGAAGTGTAATAGCTTTCGACACCAGGTACCCACTTCAGGTGATCACTATAGGCCAAACATAGGTTTGTTTACAGTTTTGCGAACGACCCATTTGTTTTCCACCGACCCTAAACCTGTTAAACCCTAAAACAGAAGAAAAATAATCCGACCTACCGATCTATCGTTTTCTCCTGAAACCTGAAGCAAACCTTTTTTGTTTGCTTTGATTTAGACCAAATTACGTACTATTTCATCGGGACTTTTGGGAGCAAACAACAAACAAGGTAGAGTAGAAGCTAACAGTGAATGTGATTTAACATCTAACATTTTCGTGCTTAGAGTTAAACATCTAAATTATTGAAATAATGTTTGAAAAAAATCTGAAAATGCTGTTGATACAAGCACAAGAAAACATTCTGCTACCCAATATGGTACGCTGCATCATCTATATTGATGGATCTCTTACAAGAGCGTAGCTCTAACTGTGTCCAAGCATCGATACACAGGGCAGCCCACGACTTTCAACTCGGACAATCTTATACACTGATACACACATAGACTATGATGATATTAATCAACACAGAACAATGCGATGAGTCTATTGCTGTTGCATAGCCTGAAAAATCTCAGTTAACGTCTAAGTATGTTGGTGGTATGTTGGAAGTAATGGCATCGCAATAATATTTAAGGTGATGCTGAATGCTCTAAGGCCTCTTCATGGTATACACATTGCAGTGAGTATGTTGTCAACATACTGCTATGACATTATTGGCAAGAACTCCATAGTATTGGCGATCAACAGTTAATCACCAATACCCTGGCGTTATTGCCAATACTGTCATAACAGTGTAATGATAAAGAAGATTCTAGGAGCTTTTGGTGGTATTGATATTGCACCATGCTGGTGGTGAATACTCATAAGCGTCTTGGATGTATTGCCCTTCACACGTATGTTACTGCTATTGCGTACCTCACAAACGGCTGGCAAGAAGAGACGATAGTTCTGATGGCAATCGTGGGGTAAGGTGGTTCAGAAAGCAATAACATCGCAGTATGTTAATGATCACGAAGCGGTTGGTGGTATTAACTTTGCAGTATGTTAATAATGACATCGCAATGTGTTGCTAACAAAGACTCTAGAAGTTCTTGATGGTGTTGATATTGCACCATGTTGACGATGTCCTATGCCTCTAACACATATTGCCTTGGACACGTTTGTTAAGGCTACTAGTAGACCTCACAGTCGTTGACATGGACAGAAGGTCGTTCTCGTGGCAGACACAGAGCGAGGCGGCGCAGAAGGCAATAGCATCGCAGTATGTTAATGATCTACAAGCTGTTGGTGATATTAACATCGCAGTATATTAATGATCTACAAGCTGTTGGTGATATTAACATCGCAGTATGTTAATGATCTACAAGCTGTTGGTGATATTAACATCGCAGTATATTAATGAACAATACTCTAGAAGTACATCACAATAATGATATCGCATGGTGTTAATGGCGAAGAATCTAGCAAGCTCTTGGTGGTGCTTGAAAATGCAGTATGATGATGATGAATACTTTAGACCCTCTTGAAGGTATTGGCTTGTACATGTTTCATACTGCTATTGCATACTTCACGTTCGCGTAGTTTACAGCCGTAGTCCACTGAGGAATATCATCAATAACATGCCTTATTGCCGTCCGACATGAACACTGTGTTTATGGAAGGAAGTGGACCAGGATCTGAATACGATGCCGCCATCTCATGGGGTGGACCGATCATTCCAGTCACTGCCATGCTTAGCAGATCATCGTCAAGGTTACCATGTGGAGGTGGGTGAACTAAAATAAGAGAACAAAAGTTAATATATTTAAATATGCATAACATTTACATATACATGTACTTAAATAAAATGTCAATAACAAACTGTATAAATAGATGATGTACAATTTGAACGTTATCTGATAAGAGATTAATTTATTCGTTCAACAACTTCACTCACTCTATACTGGTATAGGTACGATATTTTGTCTAGACTTGGTCAATATTATGTATAGATATATATACCTTTCAGAAAAACACTATGGGGATTTGCCACTCTGGTCAGGTTGGTACCGATAAGTCAAAATTCAGGCTTTGTCCCATGGACTAATAATTATTGTTAAAATTGTTAACTACAACTAATTAGTGTAATACAGTAACAGAGATATTGATACACTAATATTCAGGTACCGTTTGGTGGACTCTGGCAGCTAGCAGAACCGTTTGTGAATGGATGCTGGGTATCTCTGCTCCTGTGCACTCTGTCTAGGATGTTGAGTGGGTAGTTGATCTCTGCAGGGAAGTGAACAGGTGGGTGGGTTCGCTGTTGAATCACAGACACGTGCTCCACGAGGGGTTTCGATTGCGGGAAGTTGTGAACACCATATAACTCTAAATATGAAAGATTTAAGAAGACATACAAATAATTATGTCTTGTTTAGACCAAGTAATTTTTTTGTTTGTCGAAAGTTATGAACACTATATAACTCTAAACATAACAGATTTAAAAACAAATAAAATTTTATAATTATGTCTTTTTTAGACCATTTAAATATTAATAGTAACAATCTCAGCATAATTTGTGTGTCCGTATCTACAAGCTATTGTGCATTTTGTTCCTGCCGTCCTGTACATATGCCATCTTTCGATGGTTAGACTATGTAACGCCGTTCAACAAACTTTTTAAACTTAGGATCTTGAGTCATGACTCATGTTTTATAAACTTGGGGTTAGATAGCCAATTTTTAAGCAGTGATAGTTGTTTTTCCTTTCTTATCAAGATAGATGTAACCAGAACTACATTTATACGTCTGTCATTAGGTAAAAACAAGTAACATTGCAAAATAGCTAATTTCTGCACAAGACACAGTCAAAGGTATTATATTCTGACAAAGTCGAAACGAAATTACCGCAATAATAATGGCTCAGCATAGATGCGTTTTATAACAGACGAGACACTGAAAAACGGCTATGATTATAAGCAAAAGTCCACTTAAAACATCGATACTGATATACTGACTAGTATAAGGCCGCACAGCTATTATATCTCTTACCTTGACTCGAATACGTTCCTGATCCCGTGTATGGCGAATTACTCTGAACCACATTGAATGCACTTCCGGTTCCGACATTTTGGTTGTGCACACTGACAGACTGGTAACTACATTGATTGCTAGGAGGATATCCAGGTACATTAGACGACGAGTAACAAGACTCGACTGGAAACTCAGTCTCGTGGTATGGGAACTGTTCAATGTCTTTGTGGTACGGGTTAGGGTTATACCCATGAGGTGTAGTCCTATATGGTGCAGGTAATGAGGCACTGTTGTAGTTCATGTTACTAACAAAAGGTGAACTTGTGTGGTTGTAGTCGCCATGTTGTCCTGTAATCAGTACATGTATATTAAACCTGATTAAAAGTGAACCAATGTATGAAACAAATATGGCACAGCATAAAAATTATTAAACAAATATGGCACAGCATAAAAATATATATTGAAAATATAACATGTCGATGGATATAAGGATAGCCTGTTGACCAATCTGTTTAACAAGATCAGTAATAAATATTGTTTAAAATAAAGATGAATTAAACAAGATCCTTTCCAGCTTCTTAAAGGGTTGGCTGCAGTGTGCTGCGGTTGGTGGTTTTAATTATGCAATTATGTCAACTCCACAAACAAGAAAGTTCATAGACGTGTTTTGTAGATATAATAATGTAAGTTTGACTTTTGTCATCGTATGTCTCAACAAACTAATAAAATTCAAATGTTATTGTTACAGTGGCGATTATATAACGTCACAAAAGCCATGAATTAAAATAATGTTTCTTCAATCGGATATGGTAAATAAAGTTAATGTTCTTTGACACCTAGACATCAATTATTCAATTCATAGCTCTCGTCCTTTGGTGTGTAATTTCCCATATACATGTATAAGACTACTATAGAAATGAACAATACTGACCAATGTATGGATATGGATGGCCGGTAATGGCAGGCTGCGTTGTACTACTGTACTGCATTGGCACTTGGTTTATTACGGACGTTCTGATTGGATTAGGCACGATTGGTGAAATTGGCGGTGTCAACATTTGATTGCCAGCTGAAACTGTCTAAAAAGGGCAAAATGTTCAACTAAATTTTATATACTAAATAGATTGTCTAGATAATTGCACACATTTTATATAATTCTAAACATCAACAGAAATATCAAAATATCATTATATTACATAAATTTGTTTGTTACACATGGTACAAATACCTCTCTTGAAACACAATTAAGACGAGTTCGAACAGTTATATTGTTTGCAGTCGCAATGGAATGGAATACGCTAAAATCTTAGAATGATCCTCTTTAATCCACGCACACGCACGCACACGCACGCACAGAGACACAGACAGAGACACAGACACAGACACAGACAGACACAGACATACATACACACGCACGCACGCACGCACGCACGCACGCACGCACGCACGCACGCACGCACACACACACACGCACGCACGCACGCACGCACGCACGCACGCACGCACGCACGCACGCACGCACGCGTACACACACTGAGTTATTAGCCTTCGCTACAGTACTTACCATTGTGTTGAGTGAGCTGAGATGGGGTGACATGGAGAAAGGCTCTCTGCCGTTGGGAATCATGGGGGTGAACGGGGTGTGGGTCAGAGTCGGGTCTAGGTATTGCTGCTCCCTCTTCACGCAGTTCTCGCTGTTTGATAGACTGTTGCGGTTTGACGTAGCAACGAAACATGTTCGAGGTCCCTGGTCCAGGTTCGGCTTGGATCCCGTGTCATCTGATCAACATAATATTATTGTACAATGTAGATAGCACTTGTATACACTATTATAATATTATTATTATTATACAGAACTTTATTATACCCAGGCCGTTAAGCAACATTGTTGAAGCAAGGAAAAACTATGATTTGACTTTTTATGTCATAAACTGCGAACTATAAAATAATTATATCACCTGGCTTCATGCACTGACAATGGCAATGCATCATGACTTAACAATTGAAACATGTTTCAACAACGAGAACATGTTTTACCTGGCTTCATGTGTTTGTCAAGAATTGACTGTAGTTCCGCTTCTTTCTCATTGTGGAGCTGAGACTCGACAGCTAACAGAACATATTCGTCAAGCAGCATTCGGATCAGGTGAAATGAGCCTGAAACACAACAATCGGACAGAAGTGCGTTAACCTCAATTGGATATAAGTAAGTAAATAACTTATAACTAACTAACTGAAATAGGACGAAAAAGATGCTTAAAAATGAGATACTCTAGATTCAAAAGTATAGATTTTATATCTTTTATTTATTTTTCATTAGCACAAAACATGCATCTATGACATACATGTACATACAGACAGACAAGACAGATGGATGGATTGATGAACAGACGTATAACAGTACGTCATGCAGACAACAATATAGAGAAAGGAACAGAACTGAAACTCTATTAACGTGCCCACATCCACTGATGGTTCAAGCAGGTACATCCTGGGCATAAGTTTTGGCTTGTGTTAAGTCTCCTGTCCAGGACAGAATATAGAGACAGGCAAACGTGCAGATATACAACAGATAAATACACATACAGACACTCAGACGTAATGTATGGGGTGATAGACATTATAAACGATAAATACCAAAGCTTTGAGCGTTGTTCAGTGTGAGGTTGTGCATGACGCGGGCTCCAAAGAAAGACCATTTCAAGAGAAACTCTTGAGCTCGCTTCTTAAACGACCGACCGTTCTGCTTACTGGGCTGAAAAGAAACATAATTATCAACATTACCTTATTCATTTACTTATCTCACTATTTAGTACTTGTAAAAGCTTATGTAAATTTTATGAAAAATACATACATGTAAATAAAAAACCTAGTAAGTAAATAAATAAATATATAAATAAATAAATATAATTTTATATATAAATAAATATTAGTAAATAACTAATTAAATAAATGGTGTGAATATACAATTCTGAGTTAAAATATAGGTCAAGTATATTATTCAGACGTTATTTGTTATATTAATCTATTAGTCACAAAAGTGCAGAACTATTGATAAATTGGATCAATTTTGATATTTGCTAAACTATATAACATGAGCGGTTTGTATGTTACTAACACAAGACTATATTTTAGATAAAATTCTCATGAATACTAATATACACAAATGAAATATCTACATGTACATAAAAATAACTTAAATAGCAACATTAAAACTAAAATCGTACGTTAACGTAAAGTAAACTGACCTTGATAACTTTCTGTTCCACCACGCTGTCCAGCCACTCTATAAACGCCTCCACTGTCGCCTGTTTGCGCAGGATCTCCTTAAACTCTCGTAAAACTACAACAATATAAAACACAAACAGAGTTTAAATTGCATTTAAAATACGTAGGAGAAACTACTTTCCAGAAACCACTTTAATATACATTTACATGAGAAACTACATGTAATTTGAGGTACTAAAAAGAAAGATAGCCTTAAAATAAGTTTTGCGACACTTCTGTGGAAAATAGGTTATTGGATAGTGACTTGGCCAAAATACGTATCTCTGCACAAGTCAAAGCCGAACGGATATTACGACAATGTCCAGATGGCATGTATTTACGAATCACAGTCAAGCAGCTTTGTTGGTATTGAAAGACAGTGAAGTTGTTATTTTATGTTTAGGTGGGATTATTGTGGTACCATTATATACTTACATTCAGCATTCACTTCTATCTCAGTGTCACACTCCTTGTTATTGCAGGTGAGAGCCTGGGAGCTGATGCTGCACAAATCTATGCGGTCAATATCCACAATAGACTGGTTCACTAACTGAGCATCATAGAGGATTGGTCTGGCGGTCTGAAACACACAAGGTGAAACACAATGAGTTATAGGTTCCTGGGTCCGGTTTTTATGACCGTTACTTAGCGCTATGATAGCGTAAAGTCGTTCTAACAATTGCGCTGCCACAGTCGTGTGTATCGATACAAGTTACAGCTACGACGTTTTCCTGCCACGATACTTAAATTGACCGCTGTGACCGCTATATTGTCCTCAAATATTTTTATTTACGTAATTGTAGTGTCATGTCATAGCTAAGGCAGTCGCAAGTCAGTGACCTTATAACCTATCCATTAAACCGTTGTATAAATATTTATTGTAACCTTGATACAGGGTAAGTAATTCCTAAATGGGAATAATAATGATTATGACCTTGGCTCCTTGTCTAGCTCTACATACCTGTGCGAGATGTAAGAAGGCCGTTTGTCGTTTGAGAGAAGATGAAAATCTGCGAGCCACTGGGATTTTGGTGTCAGACAAAGGTTCTGGGAGATTGTCCAGAGCAGACGACACCCAGTTTTCCCAATGTTTGGCGAAGTTTCGGATATCACAAAGCAACCTATAATTGAAAGAAGATCTAACTCATTTGACAACTTTATACAACAAATTCGTACTCGATTTGAAAAATTAAATACATTTTGTACTTATTCACATTTCATGATATTTGGTGCTCAGCGTAATAGAAATTGCATTAGCATTCACAACTATATTAAAACAAAGACAATTTAACGTACGTTTCTGGCATTTCTTGCATTGTTGATGGAATGAGCACTTCTGTTAGCACCTGCGGAGAGACATACTTGAAAGCTATAGTGTTACAAAATGACAAGACATTATATTGTCCAACATCGTCAATATAGTCAAATGTTTATAGGTTGCGATTCCACCGTTATGGCAGGACATTCTCTTCATTGAGAACACCTGATGGTTTGGACGTCTACGCTATAAACAGAAGACACCAAATGCTGGGACTTTCAAATATTAGGAATTGAGCTATAGATATTAAATGGAAGTTGTTACTGCATATGTTTAAGCAGCAATAGCTGGTTTAATTAATACATTACGTTATGGGCACGAATAATTTACCTTGTATAATATTGAATCGCATACGCATATAATATCAACGATCACGGGGTTGTCTACTAGGGGGAGCAAATGGTCTGGAAGTCCTTGCCAAAAATGCAACAGAAAGTTCTGAATCTGCGAATACAAAGATACAATAAAAGACACATAATATACTGCATAAATCCGCAGTAGCATAATTATTATAGCAGTCAATAAAGCAAAAAATTACAACCCAGATTTTAAATAACAATGATTAAACTGGGATTTTAAAATAAAATGATACTCCTAGATATATTCCGGTCTTGGGCAAACGTAATTTTTGAGAAAAATAAATAAATTTTCTTGGAAATTACGTTTGACAAAGACCGGAATTTGTTTTATTATTTTATATCTAGGAGTATCATTTTAGTTTAAAATCCCAGTTTAATCATTGTTATTTAAAATCTGGGTTGTAACATTGATATAGAGATACTTATTTTTATAGAGAGATTTATTAAAGTAATACATGTATATGTATTAAAATAATGTACCGAGATCATGTCAAATTGACTGGAGGAGATTACAAGTAAATTAGTAAAAGTTACCTCTTCAAAGTTAGCGTTGATGGCCGTATCGAGAATACACTGGCAGTGTGTTTTGTACATCATGATGAACGTCTCCACCTGAAGAACAAAACACGATGTTTTATAACAAGACAAGACAAGACAAGACAAAACAAAACAAGACAAGACACAAACTCAAAATATTACAAACATAACCAGCTAGTTAGTTTAATTTAGCTTATTTTATTACAGTCAAACAGTAAATTCCATGTTATAAAACAGGTGGCCTGTTTATGCTGGTTGAAATAGGTGCATTTGTATACAGGATTTCCATTAGCGTAGCGTGCTTTATATTGACACATTGTCACAAAGGAAACTACTGCCGCCACATAGACTATTCTTCGTCGAATAACAGCAAGAGATCTTTTATATGTACTATCCCATAGACAGGATAGCACACACCACGGAATTTGATAAACCAGTTGTGTACCACTGGCTAGAACGGAAAATAGCCCATAAAAATGTTTTGCAAAAATATGGAGCATTAAATTTCGTCTCATCGCTTTGTCTGAAACTTGCATGCGGTGAGTAAATCGCCCAATTGATCGCAGTGTCATGGCGCCCATCAACATTGTGAAGAGCTAGAAACACATGGAAGGTTTTAACAGGTAAATGTACTCTCAACAAGCTTGAAGATGAAACTCGTGTGAAATTGTAAGCGCAACAGTTCGTAACAAGTACTCGACAATAGGGCTAACCCAGCTTCTAGTTACCTTATCAAACCTAAAGTGATAAACAGGAAACATACGAGATATAATAGAACGCTTAAGCGTTTGTTGACAAAATATACAGAATTAAAGATAGCCTAATTTATATTTACTCAACTCTGTATAAAATGTAAAGTGGAAATACGATCCAATTTGCACAATCACTATTTCCTGTTAAACATAATAGAGAATATTTGTATTATTTAAAAAAAATATGTCTATTTTATTGGGTGGAAAGTAGCTAACCAACATTATATTTTCACGAGTATAAATAATAATATTAATATGGCATTTCAACGAGATTAAATAAACATGTTGTTTGGCAACAATGCACATAATTAATTATTGCCTTATTTATTGTATTACAAAATATTCACAGAAATGCGCAGATACGAAATAGTTGGGGAGCTGAGAGGCTCCTGTTCATAAAGTTGAGTTCAAAAGGTTTGTGTATTTGATTCTATTTGGGTTGCT
>JAULBR010100874.1:0-11203 GCA_032355825.1 Melanodrymia aurantiaca
GGCATGTTCGACCCATCAGCACCTTAATATAAGGGTTTAATGCGAAAATAATTCGGGACTTCGATCTTGGTTCGAGCTATGCCATGTATTCGACCCTTCCGAGTTCGAGCGAACGAGATTCTACTGTAATAATAATAAAAATGAAAATAAAAAAAAAAGTGAAATTAATACGAACTTATTTACATAAATGTATACAATAATTATATAGAAAAAATTAAATAAAAAAAATAAAAAAATAAAAATTCAATATGTTCCAGTGGTGTTGTTAAACAAACAAGCTTTATCTGTGTTTGACATCCAATAACCCGCTGATTAATAATCAATGTGTTCCAGTGGCATCGTTAAACAAACAAACTAACTAACTTGATCCCTGTTCTGTATTCCGCAGGTCTGCGAGTGGCCGAATATCGAGCCGCAGCACGAGCGTGACGCCGAAGATCGCGATGAAGTCGACGAGCATCAACAACTCGTCCGACCTGCACAACAGCACGGCATCGAGCGGATCGCACATCCTGGAGGACACGCCGCACGACAGCAACAACCACATCGGCGGCACCGGCACCCCGGCGTCGATGCGCGTCGAGACCGCCGAGATACACAGCGACAGCTCCATGTCGGGCAGCCGGTCGCTCGGCTCGCCGCGGATGGAGCACAGCCACAGTCTGGAGGGGACGCCGGCCCTCGAGCGAGCCCTGGACGGGACGCCGGCCCTCGACCGAGCCCTCGACCGAGCCCTGCGGAAGACGGAGTCGCTCGATTCGAAGACGACGGAGCCCGGGTCCGGCGAACAAAGAGGTGCTGCACATTACTACTCTGGCGATAAGTTGAAACAAAACCTCATTTCTAATAGTATTGACATGCAAACGTCAGCCAATCAAAATGCAAATGACAATGATGACAATGTGTCCCATAGTTCGTCTCGGTTCGGGGAGGAGAAGGGTGGGATAGAGAAAGACGGGAAATCGGTAACTTTTTCCAAACTAGACGAGGTCGATTCGGTGGGAGTCAAAGTCAATAACGCGTTCGAGGGCAAAATAGCGAACGGTTCGGTCCCCCCTGACAAAGAGACGACCACCGGTCGTAAAACTAGTCTTCCACACAGTCACGTTAGCCAGTCGAATATTTTACACAAACAGGGTAGTAGGTCGTTCGATAGTCTAGGCGTGAATGGCGACGTCCCGCCTAGCGCTTGCATTACCGCGTCGGTGTATGTCAAGGACAAAGAGGGACAGCTGCAGGGACAGCAGGTGCAGTCGGTGACCCAAAAAACGGAAACGACGTTCGGGAAGGAGGTCGTCACCGACTTCAAGCCGAGCAACGTCGTCGGCGTCACGGTGGCAGACGTCAATCCCGTCGCGAAATTCAGCGACGCCGACAACACGAACAATGTCCCAGGAATTCCGGTTGTGCGTACAGAGGTGGTTTCGGTGGAACGTGTTCAGGATCGCGATGGTAACGTTAAGGATGTCGATGGTAACATTAAGGATCTTGATGGTAAGGTTAAGGATCCGGATGGTAACGTTAAGGATCGCGATGGTAACATTAAGGATCTTGATGGTAACATTAAGGATCCCCATCGTAACATTAAGGATCCGGATAGTAGGGTTAAGGATCCAGATGGTAACGTTAAGGAAATTCAAGCAGACGTCCATTCTGTTTCCAATAAGAAGTCTCTCGATTTAAACATTCCAGATAAACGAAAATTTTCGGTGGATACGGATTTGATTGCCGATATCCCGTACACACTTCATCGTCGCGTACACACTGATAGCGAGAGCAAGGAGGAAACCGCTTTCTACGCCGCTGCTGATGTATCTACAAAGAAGATCAAACCCAGAGACAGGTCGAAAAGTCCTGGACGGTCTTCGAAAACACCGAATGGCTCGCACAGCAGGAATTCGTCTTGCGAGCGATCTCCTTCGACGCTGAAACGGTTCGAGCTCGTCAACTGTCATAATCTTCCCGCTAAAACCAACTTTTCTTCGAAGGACGACACCACGAGTCCATCGTTCGAGAAAGAAATCCTAACCCGGATCGAGGCCTCGAAGGCCGCTCCGATTTCGAACGGTTCGGCGATTATTGTGAAGGAGACGGTTGAAAGTTCCGAGCCTAAACATAGTTGTCAGGAAGCTAATACGCAGTTATCGATGGACGGTAAACAAACGTCCGGTGTTCGGTCCGGTGACGAGCAAACCGAGATCGGACAGAAGGAAGACGTTTCTGTATTTAAAATAGATTCTAACTCTAGAGAAGAAACCCGTTCTCGCTCAACACATCAAACATCCTCTACATCTGTCTCTTCTTCAGCGGCTGTGATTTCTCGTAAACCGAATATTGTCTCCGTTATTCAACCAATAGCAACGAGTGTCACATCGCCACCCAGCTTTCCACCGGTTACCACGGTAACCGACACGCTTTCGACATCGTCCGAGTCGTCCGACATGGCGACTAGCAAAGAGACGGTAATCGATAAAGGAAGCGTGTCGTCGGAAACCCACAGCAGCGTCTCGTCGTCGTCGACGACCGACCACAAAGTGACGACGTCTCCCACGACTTCGGAAGATTCGGACGGCATCAACACGTTCGGGGTGTCGAACAAGTCCAAAATTTCGCTGGTCACTCATACTGGTCGGTACGACCAGATGGACGGCGAGAAAGATCCGTGGTTCACCGTGAAACCCGACTCGTCGAAAGGTTCGCACATGGTCCAGGTCAACGAATCGGTCCACAGTCCGGGCAAACAGAACTCGCTAATATTCGACCTCCCTTCCCCGGCCGCGGCTTTCCTCTACAACGGCGAGGAGAGTCCGACGTCGAAAAACAGCAACCCGCCGACGTCCTTGACCTTCTCGACCTTTCGACCCGACCCGTCTGCTCCCGAGCAGCCCGAGCAGCCGAAGAAAGAAGCGGCGATCGAGACGATAAAACGATGGTCGCTGCAGAAAGTGGAAGAGGAGGAGGAGCTTCAGTCGTCGCCTGACAGCAAGACGGAGAAACGGGTCAGCTTCCACGACGACCTCGACGTCCAGCAGCAGAGTTTCCATAGCGACGTCAGCATGCTGGTGATGCGCAGCCCCATCGAGGAACCCGACGACTCGAGCTTCTACGACAGCCAGCACGAGGGCGACATCGACTCAGGGGACATTCTCGAGACGCTGGAGAATCTCCGCCGACACAGCTCGGAGAGCGATCTCACGTACAGCGGCAGCAGCGACGAGAGTGATGAGACGGAGACGGATACGGAGGGCGAGATGGACAGCAACACGGCGAAGGAGATCTACGCGCAGTACGCCGCCGATAAGTGCCTGGAGGACGACTATGGAGGAGTCGGAGGAGTCGGGAAGGAGATGATCCGGCGCGACGTGACCATTGATTCTGGGATGGGCGAGATGAGTGAGGGGACGTCGCACACGCGCGAGGTCTCGCCGCTGGAGTCTCTAGAGAAGCTGGAGATCGAGGAATACGACGACGACGACGATGATGATGATGATTTTCCACCGCCACCGCCTGCGCTAGAGTTCCCCAGCGATAATTCCTCGTCGTCGATGGATACGGAAAGCCAGCCTCACATTCACCACGGCAAGCGGTTGAGCATCGATCCGCTGGCGAGTCTAGAGAGGTCGGATGTCGGCGACATTATCTGCACGACGAGCGAGAGCGAGAGCGATTTCGAGGACTCGGTGCAGAAAGGCGACACGTTCCTCAAACCACCCGAGCTTACGATCACGCCCTGCTCCAGCCCGGAGAGCAAATCTGAAGATCTCGTTACCGTGGCAACTGCAAGTCATTAATCATTGTAGATGTTTAGGATTTGTTTTTTTGTGTGTGTGTGTCTCATTTGTATGATTGTGAGAAGAATTGATTGAAAGTCAAATTTATTATCATGTGGAAATTTTCATTGTATCTATCTACATTATTGTTTCATCAGTTGATGGAAATATCTGACGCTGAGTGTAAAATGAATTCCTCAATTTCTGAAAGGTGTATGCTTGAAAAAATCAAATCATTCAGACTAATATTGTTCTTCCATTACAATTTTTTTTGTAACTGAAGTCGGCCATTTTTTAAATCATAACTAGAGCTTACAATTAATATTCATTATGTGTTCTCATCCTTTAACCATAACACGAATTGTTGCAGTGGGAGGGTTAACCGCTTATTGTGTACAGATTTACTACGTATCGATCAAAACTGGAGATAAATCGGTCATCTTCTGGTTTGGATTTTCCTCAAATTTGTTTGGAGCTCTTACATTTTGTTGTGTAGTTTCGTGATCCATGAGAAACAGGCTGTATTATTAACAAGTAAATACCCGGTACATGTTTTTTTTATCAATACATCTTGAGCTGAATTTAACCATTCCACAGCAAAGAAGACAACTTAAACTGAACACACTTGGGACCGAGTAAAATGTACGGTTTAGAGGGGTGTTCGGTTTACTGAGGTTTAATTACAGCACATAAGGCTGTTTGGGACTTCTAAAAATGTTCGATTTAGAGGGAATTCCGGTTTACTGAGGGTCCGGTTTAGAGGGGTTTCGCTGTATTGTGGAGTGTTTGCAATCCTGTCTCAATTTGAATTTGAAAGCATTATCCATGAGCTATTTATATGACACAAATTTTATTAGCGTTGTGAACCCACTAAGAATTCAGTGTACAGTATTACCAATTAGAGTATCGAAGTGTTAAATGAATATGTTGGTTATTAAACTAGTTTTAATAATTTTGCAAACCATGATCCTCTGGTGAGTGGTATGCTTAAATATTCAACTAGTTTAATAAATGACGTGAGTTTAGTATCAATATTATATCATATTTATCATATAACCGGATATTTAAGTTTAGGAATAAATTTTCTTTGCATGCATAATTCTGATTACTGAAGTTTGGCAGTGAACAGCTCAAATGTCATTCATATTTAAACAATGTTTTGACGGTGATTCATGAGCGCATTCCATCACAGTTTTGTTGAATTCCCTTGGGACTCTTGTCTTTTGCAGAAATATGATTTTAAAAACTATAGATATTTTTGTTATTTCAAGAAGTAGTTGTGCTATTTTCTTAGTAAATCATTATCTCATTTCATTCTACTCTTTCAAATTTATTAAGTAGCATAGTCCAGCGGTAAAGCATCCACTTGTGGTTCGATGGGTCAAATGATCGATCCTCCTCAGTGTCCTCTTTTATATTGGATGTCTTGAATATCTAGAGTTAATTGTTTGTGTTTAAAAATATAATTTTCATACTTTTTCCGTTATATAAATGTCAAATTTATTACTACATGTATTTAATTTGTCTTGTAGTTTTATAATACTTAAGAAACATTTCAATAATCTTTGATCTATAATTACATTGGTGCAAGCATAACATTTGAAATCTATTTGTTAGCTAAAATGGCAGTTCATTTGTTCATAATTAGCACATAAAAGGCAGCTACTGTGTGTATTATTTCAATACGATATAACCATTTTATTGACGAAGGTTTTGATAATAATATATATAAAAATTACAATAATTTTGGTCTAATGATGAATGCTGTAGCCAAATAACTGCTATGAAGAACATCATTTACTTGGTGTAGAATGTAGTATTCAAAATGGCAGACAGTACTTCCTGTGACTAAAAACCACTAATAATGAACTACTTTCGTTAATCGATCATTATAACCAAAGTTTTATTGTAATGTATAGTTAAAGTTTTAATGAAATATCTGGAAGTTTATTGAAGTAATTCATATTTTTAATGTTCTTCTAGGACATTGAATTGACATAACAGCAAAAAAATTCAGTTCTAACATTTTTTTATTTGATTGTCAAAGATGTATTGAAAATATTGTCCACTGTCAGTAAAAGGGCGGAAAGGCAATCAAAACTTAATTTCGTTTTGCCACAATGCATTTGCCATAGAATGGACAATTTTCTATTTTGCTCATTAAATGCTAACAACTCATTAAATCCAAATCACTTACAGAGTACAATAGCTCATTTACTTTTTTGTGTTAATGTTACGAAGGGTGCCAAAGATTTCTGTTCTATAAATAGCCTTATAACTGGCAAATCGGCAAAATGCATTATCTTATCTCTTATGATTTATATTGGTACCGGTGCATACTAATATGGGAACAGAATTTTTATCAAGAAAATATTGTAGACATTTATCATTTGAAACATTCCTCTGTATTCTCTCAATTGTGTGTGATAGTTAGGGTTTTTAGGGGTTAAATCTCACTTGTGTATTTAGGGTTTTTAAGGGTTAAATCTCACTTGTGTATTTAGGGTTTTTAAGGGTTAAATCTTGTGTGTGATATTTAAGGATTAAATCTCACTTGTTTTATTATATTTAGGAGTATTAATGGTTAAATCTTAATATTTAGGCATTATCATACTTAATTGTGATTTTTAGGGGTCATTTCACTTGTTTGATATTTAGGAATTTTAGGGGTTCTTGGTTGTGTTTGATATTTAAGGATTTTCGGGGTTATCTCATTCGTGTTCGATATTCAAGGATTTTTTAAGTAATTGCATTTTTGATGGTGCACCCCTTGCTGTTTTTTCTGCAAGAGTAGCCCATGTAGAGGCAACAGCGGGTTTCCTCTGAGACCATGTTCTAGTGGTGTCGTTAAATAAAGCAAACTTTACTGAGATCATGTGTCAGTGTAATTGTGTGTCTGACGTCCAATAACCACTGATTTATAATCGGTGTTCCAGTGGCGTCGTTAAACAAACAAACTTGATCTTTTGTAGATATATTATAAGTCATCTCATTTGTGTATGATTTTTAGTGTGATTTTAAAGGGTTTTAGTTGAAGTATCATTGACTTGATGAATGTTAGGTACTTACACGGCAAATATCATTGTGTTGATGAATATCACATATACAGTGGTAGCCTCAACCAAACAGTCACCTAGGCATGGTTAGGTGCCTAGGCATGGGCAGTAATTAACACTGCTGGTTCCATAACTTCATAAGCCTAAACAAAACACCCCTGACAATCCTGGCTACTGGCCTGTTATGGATGTCAATTTTGGATATATCTCTGTGTATAGTCCGAGGGTCGTCAAGCCAGAAACATTTTCATCTAGATCCTTGTCAGTCATCTGCCTAGGAGGTTTTGGCCATCTGGCGAAGCCTAGATGACTGTTTGGTTGAGACCACCACTGTAGGTACTTGTACTGTGAATGTGTTTTCACCACACGTGATGTTTTTATGATCTTCATGGTTACACAGGGTTTTTTGGTTAATGTTTACTGCCATTCAGTAATATTATTTATTGGGCACACTATACTTTTTACAATGGAAGTTGATGGTCACATGGCATATGTGTGTATTTAGATGGTTGGGGGTGGGGAGGTGGTATAGTAGTGGGGAACAGTGTTGTATTTAGGATTCTCTGTGCGAGAGGTCGTGTGTTGAAAACGTGGACCTTACATTGCAAGAACGAGTGGACTAATTACACATGTAATAAATTATGGTTTTTTGTATCCCCGCTTTAACAAAGTCGGGGATGTTCGTCTTGTCTGTCCATCGGAATAGTTTCCACAGCATATCTACATGTAATTGATATAGGGTCATCAAACTTAGTGACTGAGTAGTTTGTACATGTAGGGAAGGCACACCAAAAGTAGGTCACTGTGACCTATATCTTGGACAGTGACCTACATAGAAGAAATCTAGGGATTCCACAGCATATCTCGTACACTAATTGATATAGGGTCATAATACTTGTAGCGAGGGCGGGAGTATCCGCGAAGCCCCTGCTTAGAGTTACATCTAGTTACTCTGTATGTGATTACATGTAGGGAGGGTGGGGATAATCGTGAAGCCCATGCTTCGAGTTGCATTTAGTTTAAAAACAATTTTTCTTATGGTGAGAACAAAAATGGGATTATGCAAACGGCACGGACGAAATGATTGCTGCCGAACTTTTCGCAGGTCTAATTCCTGGTTTTCGAATCACTTGGTTATCACAGTTTGTGTGTCTTTCTGTGTGTGCGGTGCAATACCATACTATGTGTTGTGGAGTCGTTCGACAGTTCCATCGTTTTGTGTTTCAAATCAGTGTTCTACAAAGTATTGAAATGCCATGCAAATCGGTGCAGTAGGTTCGAATCCCACTTGTGCTCATAAGTGTTTTTTTCCAATTACATGTAGGTATCATTCCAAATTTGTCGTAGCATGACTGGAAATATTTTTTTTAGTTGTGTTTTTAATTGTTTTGTATATGCGATCAGGATTTGTCCAGATTTACATAAAAAAAAGCTCATTTTAAGAAAGTAATTAATGCTCAGTTTAATTTTAATTATCATACCAAATTATTGTAATTATGATCAAAGGTACACCGGTCTATAATACGTTGTTGTAAAGTTTTATAGTTTTTAGTTGTCATTTATTTTTCTTTATGAAAAATCCAGAACTTTGTAATGTTCGAGATTGATAACAAAACATTTTGTTTATTATTGTCGTTAACTTTTCTTTATGAGATAGTGAGAACTTAAGGGTGTGTTTTTGTGATCAACCTATCATTCATTGGATACAATAACACGTAGTTCCAGGATATTTTCAGAACATAGCAGTAATTATAACAAATTACTTCCTGGTTCTAACGACAATGTTCTGTCTGTCTGTTGATTCTTGCTTAGCTTAGGTTATTTTCATTACCAGTTGATAGTAGTTTTATTTGTTTAAGAAATGCATTAGTTTACGTAATCATTTTACATCATTGCCGATATAGTTTTATTTGTTTAAGAAATGCATTGGTTTACGTAATTATTTTACATCATTGCCGATATAGTTTTATTTGTTTAAGAAATACATTGGTTTACGTAATCATTTTACATCATGGCCAATACATTGTTTCATATCGGTGGAAATGTTGAATATTAAGGGTTACTTAGTTTTAAAAATGTCATATATAGAAGGCCTTATTTGTCTTAAGTATATCCCTTTCAGTGGGCAATTACCTTTTTTAAAAGTTTCTTATTATTCAGGGCTTGGCATATTTTAAGGGTTTCATATCAATTTTACATATATATTTTTTTTAGGGTTTTGCATAGTTATAAGGACTTTGTATGACAATTTTGTGGATATCATGTATTACTGGGAAAACACTTCGTTTTGAAGATTTTGTTTTAGATGTGGCTCATTACTTTTTAAGTATTTGGTATTAATTAGTTAAGAAACTCACTTTGTAATTAAAAAAAAGAAAGAAAGTGCAACAGTTTTTTTAAAATGTGAGATTTAGTCTTATGTGTTGTGGGAGAGTTTCGTACTCCCGTCTCAACCTCGGTACGTTACCATACATTTGTGAGAAATCTAGGAACTTTCTGTCACTCAATACTTACACCCATCGGCTTAATTAGCAGGCGGAAGCACCGATAGCCAATGTTTTATCACCGTTTCCGTGCAACATATTACATTTTGTGTTCAGTTTCCATGACGATATATTGTTTTGTTATCATGTCTCCAGTATTGATTTTCAAATGATGTCTGATGCAATCCCCAATTTCTTACGTTATTAATATATTTTATCACGTTGGTGCTAGATTGGACTTAATTAAAGCGTTGTCATGGATACATATTGCCCATGGTACTCGTAGTTTTGGTGAGCCTCCAGATACTGAAGTTGTCGTGTTTATACATAAATAGGATTTGTGGAACGTTCCATGTCTCAAGAACAGTCAACCAGTGTTAAACAGCCACCCAAAGGAATAACAAAAACATAAAGTGGTCTCCTAACACAGGTGACTGCTTAATACAGGTCATGGAGTACTGGATTAGATGATTTGAAAGAAAATAAAACTGTCCACTTAATATTGGTAGCGGCTGAATTATTTAACCACAGATGTAACAAAATGTGATCCTTAAAACAGGTGGTGGCTTAATACAGGTCGTATAGTACTAACTAAGATTATTGTGGAGAAGTCAGTCAGTCCAGACTTTGTTAAGGATGCCCTTACTATCCACTTAATGTAAGGTTCAGGCACCATCAAAGGCTGTGACCCAGTGTTAAGACTACATGTACCCATTACATGGCAAGAGAAGGGTAAAGGCGAGTTTAGATGAAAAGAAAGATGGCTGCTGAATTATCTATTCTCCCAGGGAAGTAACAAAATGTAGTTCTTAAGGCAGGTGGCTGCTTAATACAGGTCACAGAATACTAACTAAGATATTTTGAAAGAAAAGAAAGATGTCCACTTACATGTAAAACTGGCGTCTGTTTTATAAGAGGTGGCCTCTGAAGCTTGTTTGTAGAATGAATTCGTATTGCATGTCAACACCCATCTTTCATGCATGTTCAATTTGGTGCAGCAGTCAAATTTTCACCTGTAATATATTTAGATATCCTTACTGGTACAGTAATTTGTGTTCATATCGATTTCGTTTCGGAATACTATTTCGTCTCCATGACTGCTAGAATAACAAAATGTCCCAACTGAATTGCCTATGTACATGTCATGTATATAATATGAACCAGATCTCAGATTATTTGTATGTTGTATTGTGAACCGGTTCAATCCGCAATCTGATGTTGCCAATGCAGGTCTATCAAAGGTTGTGTGGTGTGCTATCATATATGTCTGTGGGAAAGTTTACATAAAAGATCCCTTGCTGTTATGTGGTCATAGCAGGTTTTCTAATTGATCAAGTGTCGATATATAACCGTGTGTTTGACATCCAATAACTGCTGATTAATAAACAATGTGTTCCAGTGGTGTCTTTAAACAAACAGACTTTATCTTTGAAATAGATTCCCAGCATTTGGGTATCGTGGCAGATCCAACAATTTAGAGTCTCTGGTAAATTAGACCGTTCAAGATTCTATCGTTACGAAATGGGGCGTTCAACTCTTTGTAAACACGTGGTGTCCGCACTAATTTGACTTGTCCATGGGATGACATTAGATTTGTGGTGCAGTTATGATTTGTTATTTTGCTTTATGGAATTCAGTTTCTTTTGTTCAACAATGTTTTGTCTGTAGTGAAGTGTGTATAAAAGATAACTTGCTGCTTATGTAAAAGTGTAACCTGTGTTCACGACATGTTGGTTTCTTGTCTCATTAAACTGTGTGTTGTAAACAAACATTAGTTGACTTCTGAAAAACCATATAATCCTTTCCTTTCTGTATCCTGTGTCTTAATAACCGTAGCTGGTGGGTACTGGGTTCGAATCTGGGTGGCATACATGTATGGAACTTTATATCACAA
>JAULBR010100885.1:0-11200 GCA_032355825.1 Melanodrymia aurantiaca
GTGTGACCACGACAGACGTGCTTGAACCTTAATTGGATATAAGCACGTAAATAAGTTATAACTAACTAACTAACTATCTTTTATATGCACTCTAGCATAAATAACCAAAACGCATAGCCAGATGGCATTCATCTTCAAACGCCGGAGTGTGCCGGTTATTCGAAATGGGCGTGACTAACGAATTAAAGGCACAATGTCTAGTTTTAAGACGTAGGGGCCTACGCCTTCGCGCTTGTGCTTCTAAAGCTATACGTGTAACACATATGCCTGGTCGATGGAGCGTTAACAAAAATAACATTTACTTACATCTTATTTATATTATTAAGAAATATCAATAATATATGTCTATCCGATGTGTTTGTAGTACACAGTAGCTTAATGTGGTCTTTGGACTTTTGTCTACAATAATTGTGTACGAGACAAATTACATTAGTGATAAGTACACATTAAGCTATTATAAACATTTGGAATGAATAAATGAATGATTAACGACACCCCAGAACAAAAAAAGACATCGGCTATTGGGTGTCAGAATATGGTAAATAATATAAAACTGGTGTCCAGCACCAAACATAAGTATTTGGATGGCCAGAAACATAGTGGATATATACATATAATTGATAATGTAAGCAATAAAATGTAAGTAAACACTAATTTTAGTAATAAAAAAGCATTAGCTATGTGCGACATTTATCATAAAACAAGGCATATTCGTAATACTTATTCACAAACACATTGCATAGTTCACATCTGTAGATTACTCTAATTATAGTGATACAGAGAGCGACTGTTGGAGTATTTTCCAACAAGCGCGATGACGTAGCAATGGCAGAGATAAGTTTGTCCTAGACAGAAAGGCTAAGTCTAGAGCTATAAAGTGTTTTATGTGTATCATGCACACGTGGCCCGTATAGTGTCCATGTGCGTTTCATGTTATGTTTTACGATGCTAACTATCAACACGTTAAACATCTGAAAGAGTGTTGTTTTCATCCACTCACCTGTCCACCATATGGTTTCATTAATGAACAAACTCCCAGATACGCCGAGCTTTATCAAAGTCCGTGTTGTGTGCTATTCTGTCTATGGGAAAATGCACATACAAGACCCCTTGCTATTTTTCGGTAAGAGTAGCCCATGAAGCGCCGACAGCGGGTTTCCTCTGAGGCCATGTGTCAATATAACCATGCATCTGACGTCCAATAACCGCTGATTTATAATCGATGTGTTGCTAGTGGCGTCGTTAAATAAAACAAACTTTACTTTTACGTACAAGCATTACGATCCAATCGAACAAACAAAGTGCATCAAATTATGTTTATTTACAAAAGCAAGTACATTAAAAATATATGCAAGGTAAAAATAAAAAGTATACCGATACTTAATACAGGTGGCCTTCCAATACAGATTATTTTGTACTAGAATGATTGCAGCAATTATGGCATCATAATAACTTGCCATAAACACGATACAACTTGAGGATCAAGGAAGCTAACATGCAGCAATACACTATCTATAAAGTTACAAGAGTTACACATGCACTGAACACATATATCACTGCCTATCGTTTCGATATACTTAATCACACAACTTGAACAACTTAATGTCTCCTCCTTGTTCTGCTACGTACAAAGTCTTGTCTCTGCTGACAGCTACAGACACTGGACACCGTAGCCCATCGCTCTCTTGTAAAATCATGTGACACGACCGTGGCTCATCAAGTGTTACGCGAAAAATGCATTTTCTGCCATGCGCAAAATCAACGACATATAGATCACCATCTGGACCGAGACTTATTCCTTGAGGTGCCGAAAAGCCACGTGGTCCTTCAGGTTTGAAATTGAACTCTCTGCCAGAACGCAGATGGATGCTACGTATTGCACATTTTCTACTGTCTGACACAATGATTCTTGTTGAAAGATTCGAGAAGCACATGTAACCTGGGTGACTCTCCCCAGACAGGGTGACTTCTTTCAAAACGACCACAGAGGTCGGCAGGCTTATGTCCAAAATATGAATCTGGCCTACGTTTGACTTATCACAACAGCTGGCCACAACCAAGTTATCAGAAACCGAGGCAAGTCCTTTGTAAAATCGGGACGTTTGTAGCTTCTGTCGGAATTTCAGTTTTGGTATAACTTGAAGAACGTCGATTTCGTGTTTCCACAGCGAACCCTTAACACTCAGTATAGCCGTTGTTTCATTGAGTTTAGAGATACAAGATGGCGACCCTCCAATATTGAGTTTGTCCTTGCTTCTGTATTGGGCGCGGTCTGGCAACCAAGAGCGGTATGCCTTTACAGAGCAATGGAAGTTGTCGCTTACCACGATACAATCGCCGTTATCAAAGAGACAAATGTCTTCCAGTATTGGAGGAAAATCTTCATCGGATTTCCAAGTAGAAATTTTCGTTATCAGACGATATCTAACGTTGGTGGCAGACGCCATTCTTGTTTCTTCGCTGGAGTTGCGGTTGGCAATTGTGTGTTCATCTGCCAGGCCAACTTCAGATGGTGATACGATGACGTCTGCTAGAGGCGGGAAATCCACATCTGTGAAGTGCAATTCTGTTGGACTAAACTGCGGACCTGAATCTAGTAAAGAACCACCAGACGCCTCCATTACTCCAGTATCGTTAGTATCACCCAACTGTTGCGGTTCCACGTTATTGTCTGCTTTCGGATTTCTACATTTTAAGGCCTCAATCAGACTCTGTATGTAGAAATTGGTTTTGAATTGAAGTGTCCATTGATTGAGAGGCAGAGATTTGTCGCCAACTTTAATAAACTCCATACAGACGGGACACAAGAATCCGCCTTTCTTCTTTGAACCGAATCTGCTTTCACTCGATATTATGTGCGCTGCCAAACATCTCTGACAGAAACTGTGCAGGCATGTTAAAGTTTTCGGCTCTTTGTACACATCAAGGCAGATGCTGCAGTTGGCAAGATCATGCTCTATCTTAGCCGCGAACTCATCCATGGCTTTAGATGGTTTCTATCACCCCAATATACTCTGGAAGAAAAATGAAAAGTAATTCAATGCATAACATGTGACTCATACCCTTTGACTCATATAATTATACAGCGTTCGGTTACGAGCAGTTTGAGTTTGGATTAGGGCTGTACACGCAAACTATTACACGAAACAGTCCCGCTTAAACGAGTTACTAGGCCTAGATATATGTTTCATGGGTACAATTGACCGTATGACTAATGGGCGTATGACTAATGGGAGTAAACCGTTTCATGTTGTCAAAAAAAAGTAAAAATTAAAGATTCCGTTATCATGATTCTTTGCCTAATACTAGGGCACAGTTTCACGCCTGTTCCCATGTCCACGTGGATTAAAGTTAAATAGTTATCAAATTAAAACATTTAAGCCCATCTGCATAAATTATAATACATAATACCACGCTATCATCTGACACTCTTTAATCTGCACATGCGTTATTAACGATATCATACAGAAAGATGGGTTGCGAGTGAAAGTCTAGGGGAACATTTTCTAAAAACACCTTGTGACGTTCTGTAAGAACATAACGTCATAATATAATATACTATTTTTTAAACGTTTAATATAACTACACGACATATAGACGACAAAACACTGACAAGGCAGAGTCGACAGAGTAGAGATGGCATGTACTCAGAAATCACTGCCAAAGCAATGATGATATCGGGTGTTCGCGAAAGATGAGCGTATTTCGGCACTCGTCGTAAGCAAAGCCATATTGTTTGTCCGCTGTCTTTATCGAAACGATAAAAAAGCAAAAACAAGTCAAAATAAGGTATTGCACCAGACATCATTTGTGTCAATGATGCGTCATATGAAATAGCCTCTGAATGTCTACCATAGAACTTTTTGAAAGTTTCCACCAGCCCATGGACGGTATAACCCTGATGAAACAACTTCATAGCCAGAAGGGCATGGCGTTGCTTAAATTCAGCATAATAATGAAAATTCCCTAAAGTATCTAAGAGGTTGTGGTATGTAGACACCATACACTAAAGCAGATGGAATATTGCTTGACATAAAAGGGAAACTGACTATTGGAAAATTGTAGTCATCCCTGTTATCATTCAGCTTTGTGTAGAGGACTGAGTTGTTTTGATTATCGATGCAAAGATCAAGGTATGAAACAGATGTTCTACTTTCTGTTTCCTCAATTTCCAACTCTAGTGGATAAATCAATGAACGGTATTCCGCTATCCTGCTATTATTGAAAGATATAATATCATCAATATAGCGGAAAGTTAAATGGAACTTCTTGGCTGGGTCCCTTTGTTTCGATTTTACCAGGTTAGTTAGAAATTCGGATTCATAAATTATGCATAGAGAAACATATCTGCCAACAGTGGGATACAGTTAGTGCCCATGTGGATACCAGTGTCTTGCCTATAATTCTATTATGTTGTCGATCAGGAAGTGCAGCATTTCACATACGTTTTTCTCTGTCTACTTTTGACTAGACTTGCTTTCGTTGTTCAGAAACGACGCTGTTTCGACGTGTAAACGTGACAGTCCTAGTTTGGAGCATAACTACAGTACCCGAACAACTCGTATCATCACTGGTTTGGCTGTGATTCGTGAGTACATGCCAGCTCGTCCTTGTCGCACTGTACCTTCGACACTGACCTTGTGCAGAGACATGCATTTGTTAATGTTTTATCGTGTATATTTACAGATACTTAACGCTACGTAGTGGAGCAATTTCGCCAGACAGGTAAATCAATATGGTAAACGACCCGTCAAGAGGTGATAAGACTTTTCAAATAGTAATGGGTACATGTCAACAATACACCAAAGGCGATTGTTTATGTAAGTCACACACGTGAACAGTTCATGATAAGGGCATTTCCATGGTGACACGAGTTACATTTTTGCCAAATTTAAAAAAAAAATATTTTGTCATAATATAGTCTATAATGATGCATTTCAAAATTCAAGTTCTTGTGCATAGGAGCCTACCAACCCAAGGTAGAAAATGAAGTGAACAAATAATCATTTAATTCTATAACAACATTTTTAATTACAACTAATTATCGTGTTACACGCGTTACACCAAAAGGACACCAAAAATTCCACCTCGCATACATTTGCAATTTCTCCTCAAAGTATAAGTAGCAGAAAGGATTAATTCCCTGTGTTAAGTAATCATTACAAATGCTTTATGAAAACACTTAAAATTAAATATAATTTTATCAACAATTGAACAAAATGTTATATAATCAGTGTGACACGCGTTACCGTGACACACGTTACTTGAAAAACACTAAACATGTCTTCACTGAAAGAAATAATTTTGACATGCAATGGAGATACATTTAAATCACACATTGGTTGGATTCATTGTTTTCCCGGAATTCTATGTTATATTCAATCATAATAACCAAAGATTCTCTCGAAATTCTAATATTTCCCCCCAAAACTTTTGTCCATATTTTCACGGAAATGCCCTTATCATCCTTTTACAGGCCTGCGAAAATTGCGCGAACGATCGTTTGGTTCACGCAATTGTTGTTTTGCGTACAACCCATTTTTAGTTCTGGCCAATTTTTGTGTGAAATATATATATTTTTAATCAGTATCACTGTATGCATTATGATCCAAATTCAACATGGCACTACAACCTGATAATTATATCTAGCTACTGCTTCTAAATTTGTCACTACATATTTAGCAAAATATTTTGGCGTAACCCATAATTAGGTTCCGCAGATTTTCAATTTTCACAGGCCTGTTTTATAATGTGTGTCAAGCATTTGTATAAGGGTGAGAAGAGGTAAAGCATATATTATATATATATGCACACACTGTACGGTAAGTTGAGTCAAAAGTTAGTTCTTGCCAACTTACCGTACACTAACGTTAAGGTAATAACAATTACTCTGAAAAACGGCCTCCTCGCTCAGAGTGGTGGCGTACACCTCACAATTTCCTGTGTACATTTACCTTCAGTGTTTTATGAACTTTTGAGAGTTACAGCCAAAACTTATAGATCAAAATTAGCGAATTCCAAGATGGTATACTATGGCAAAAGCTTTTTTTTTATCCGACACGGAATGACCTATACATACCATCATATTTTAAATGAGTTTGCATTTCGCCCCGCCCCACCTTAGTCTAAGGTCAGGGTCACCATTACTGTATATAATTTATAAAATTATAAATATAAATTTCGCATCACCATTTTATCGACGCTCATTATCAACAAACTAGTAGCCCTGCAGGCTATCACTGAAAAAAAAGTAAAGATCAAGGCCTCATATTCATATAACATGCAAAATTTTATAATATTATTATGGATTTAAGTGAATTTCTACCCAACGTCATTAAATATGTATTGTACCTGAGTTATTATGGCATTTGAGAACAATTGTCATATAAACGTTAGAAATGTTGTGCACAGCTGTTTGCGTTTCTTAAATGCCAATTATAATTAATCATATAAATGTTTGAATATATAGTAAGTCGAGAATTGAACGTTCTGCAGTTTGTGTTTCTTAATGGATGCATACCAATTATAATTAATCATATATGTGTTGGAATATCATGGTTTGAGAATTAGAAGGTTCTATGCGCATATAGACCTTTTACTTCCAGAAATAAGTTGCTGTACATATCATTATAATTTCAAAATTGAGAATATTAAACAAATATAAACAATTGAATTACACAACCCTAAAATAATTCTAGTTTAGTCAAACACTTTATTTGTGTAATGTTATATAGTTTTGAGGAGAAATTGGCATAGCAGAACCGACAATGAATTTGGGTGTAAGCAAGCGGATGAAACATGCGTGTGCGTGTGTGTGTGTGTGTGTGTGTTTGTTAACTGTCCATCTGCCTTGCATGACTATATTCAATAAAGTGTGAAATAGCCAAGTTTAAGTTCAAGACATGTATTTTAGTAGACTAGCCAAAACCAAAACGTAAACAAAAAGGCTTGCTATTTGTCAGCTTTTTGGGAGTTTACATTATGATACTTATAGAAAAAGAAAAACACAAAATTGTCAGCAGGATTGCACAATATTACAATTATAGCTAGCGCTAAAAAGTAAGAGAATACTATAAAATTGAACGCTTACCGTCAAATCTGAACTACTAATATCTCGAAACGTTGGAGAAACGGCACGTATCACACCAGACCGCCATTCCCAGTCCGTAATTTTACTCAATTTTAGTTTTCCGTGACTTCTGACTGACAAAAATCTCTTTCCTACAAGCTCTTCTCGACATTTAAGCGTCATATCTTCACTCAAGTATCCATTTTTGTAGCATTTCGCACAAAATTTGGTAGAAACTTCAGACAAATTCCACTGGAATGTCTGCACTCTGATTACGCTGAGGATGAATACATAACATTAATTTGACATCTTGTGGGTCAAAAGGTCAAACGCGGTGTGTACATCCGCGAGAAACAAAATAGTACGCATTTCATGTTTAAAATACATTATTATACCAACTGGTTTTCAGTCAATTTCTCTTGACTAACAATTGACACAGAAATCTGTTACTGTATTATACGCTTAAAATCAAACTTGGTATTAGATAATAAAATGACAATAAATCATAGGCCTACATTCCAACATTAAATATGTAGTCGAATTTTACGAACTCCCTATGATCAATTTCTGGAAATGCAATGTACAAGCAACATTTAGCATTTTGTTGACATATATAAGGAAACATGAAACGCGTAGGGCTTACTAAAACAGAATATTGAAATATTCGATAATCATTAATAATATAAATTATAAGATACAAATAACAAACGGGTGAACCTTGACTATAAGTAACGACTATAAGTAACGAATGCATTTATAATACGAATGTATCTGAAGATTTTATGAATATATATATTATTTATGGTTCATTATTTATACACACGTGCACGTGCATGTGTGCACGCACACACACACACACACACACACACACACGTGCATAATCATGCACGCACGCACACAAAGTCGTGAACAATGTAAAAAAAAAAGAGTGTTATTTTCATTGCCTTTGGAGAATGATGCAAAGTAATGTATCTCGGATTCTAAAGCGTATTTCTGAATCAAACTTGTTTACTAATGAAACAGCAAGTTAATTAAACAGAACAAAAGCGTCGCCCAAACGCGTTGTAATATTAGAAACATAAATGGTGTTTATACGGAAACACAATAATCTACGCGAACACGCAGAATTTGAAGTGTGATTATAGATGCTCGTTGTCACGTGCTTTATGTTTTGATCACGTGATTTTGCGTTTATGAGGTAAGCATAATGGCCGCCGAGCAACTTGAAATTCCAGGAGTAAACAACTACATGAAAAATATACATTTGTCGGCATAGTACATGGTTTAAGAAGACGAATTCATACGTTTTGTGTTAAAAGAATGGTTTTGGCAATTATATCCCGTCTTATTATGTGAGTATACTAGAGCTATGCCATACATTGATCGAATGTTTATAAACAATCTCGATTCACTGGTTAAAAGACAAAAGTGGTTTAGAGAATCTGATAGTCACAGTGAATGTCAGTGTGATAAAGATGAAGTTTATTTAAGTCTGAGATACCATTAATCAGCAGTTAGTTGATGTTAAACGCTCAATATACATTGGTCTGTCACACTGTGACTCCCAGACTGGATAGCACACACCATGACCTTTGATGGACCAGTCATGGGTCACGAGTTGGAATGGAAAATAACCCAATAGGTCAGGAAAGAGATCCAAAAGTTTGTTGTCTGGGATACATAGAGAAGCATAATTTGATATTAGCAGAAACTGGTAGCCTGACGGACTACTGCTAGCTTTGAAAATCTGGTAACCCGAGCCAGGGCAGTTTTCGGTAGACAAAACACCCTGGGATACGACTAAAGTCGAGCCCTGACGTTATTTTTCTCCAAAAACTAACCCTCCCTGAGCAGTGAAAGCTGGTTATGAGCTTGTAAATGCTTATGATTAATCTGTACATGTAGTAAAAATATATGATATTAAGAATTAACGTTATGTGGCAGATTAAAGTGTTTCATCTGAAAATATAATTGACATTCAATTCTGCAATTCAACAGCAAATAAATTTTTTTTATCCTTAAAAAATCAGGAACAGTGTTAAATTTTAATGTAAAATCCATGAATACAAATTTGATTATGCTTATATGTTACCAACTAACACAACAATTGTGCTATTTATATCTAAATTAGAGCAACATACAATTTACATAGTAGATGAGACAAGTGTTAGCTCCACCTAGCCCAACTAGTTACCATATCAGACTGGGGATAATTAGCCAGAACAAATGTTCTCGGACAACTATTTAAGGCCCTTACAACTCCCTTACAATAAATCAAATAGTTAAATAGGTAATTATGAGTAGTAGCACTTATACCTTATTACACTGGAAAAACCTTTGCTTTGACCTTAGGTGTTAAAGGTGTAATAGTACGTAAACTAAGGTTTATTAATTGCAAAGATTCATACCTAAAGTATCATTACCCATATATAGTTCAAATAACACAAATTAGGTGTTCCCGTAATATTTAAAAAACTGGGTTATTTCCTGATCGCTGGAGGAATCCATGTGGTCCCTAATAGAGTTGCTGTTCGCTCAAGAAGTGACATCACCAATTGGTACAACAAGTATGCATACCACGGGCGAGATCACCAGGCTCTACATTATCAATGAGTTTGGAACCCAGTATGGATCACAGCACCTTGGTGACCATCTACAAAGGCGTATTGTTGCATTACGTCGATGTGATCCATAACCACGAGAAGAGACTGGCTAAGTATCTACCCAACTGGCACTGGAAGTTATCACCTACTTTCAATACCAACCAATTTCATGGAGAAGACAGATGATATTCAATAACAATCAATGACATGGAGAAGACAAATTATATTCAATACCAATCAATGATACAGAGAAGACAATTGATATTCAATACCAATCGGTGACATGGAGAAGACAGATGATATTCAATACCAACCAATGACATGGAGAAGACAGATGATATTCAGTACTAAACGATATCATCTGTCTTCATGTCATTGGTTCGTATTGCATATCATGTCTTCTCCAGGTCATTGATTGGTATTACATATCATCTGTCTTCTCTATGTCATCGATTAGTATTGAATATCATCTGTCCCCTCCATGTCAATGGTTGGTATTAAATGTCATCTGTCTTCTCCATGTCATTGATTGGTAATGCATATCATTTGTCTTCTCTATGTCATCGATTAGTATTGAATATCATCCGTCTTCTCTGTGTCATTTATTGGTGCTCAATATCATCTATCTTCTCCCTGTCATTGATTGGTATTGAATATCATTTGTCTTCTCCATGTCATTGGTTGGTATTGAATATCAATTGTCTTCTCAGTGTCTTCGATTGGTTTTGAATATTAGCGGTCTTTTCTGTGGTCATCGATTGGTGTTTACTTCACAACCATGTAATTGAGAATACCCCAGTTTTGAACCATGTTGAGTCTTACTCTTTTGGAGCTGGCTGATGTTGACAATACCTACACTATAACTGCTCTGATGTATCCCACGTATACTTGTTTTAGGATTCCAGACTTCTAATCCTCCCAAACCTGAACCAAGAAGTGTCTTCATAAGTTCAAACCTTTTGGTGTACATGTATTAGAATTGTTCGTTTTTTTTTGTAAAGAGTGTTAGCGCAGCATGTAGAATAGAATATTGAGGGGGCAATACTGGACAAGGAAGCCATTAGGTTTGGACGTCTTTTGAAGTTCGCCAAATTTGTGAAAAAGGTGCTCCCACAAGTTATTTGAGGAGTGCCCTGTGTACCCCTCCTTACCGCCCCCACCCCTTCCTATTGCACTGACTGCATCAATGTGTTAAACAGTGAGAAATGTCAATCAATATCGTCTGTATACATTAAATTGGACTTGGAAGCTCGGCCTTCACCTAAAACAAAATTTCGCCCTTGGGTTGGAATTGCCTTATGTATGCCTCACAACGGTGATAGATTCTATTAGTATCAGTGTGTAGTTTGAGAGATACATCAGAAAAATGGCAAGAATTGACAGAAGAAGACGACAGAGGTGAGAAGGTCGAGGATGTCCAAAGACAGATTACATCCACTGGAAGTTTTACCAGAACAAGATGTTTTTAAAAGATTGCGGGTTTTACCAAATACAATAATTTATTGTTTACATTACTGGATTATTGCTC
>JAULBR010100896.1:0-11198 GCA_032355825.1 Melanodrymia aurantiaca
AAAAATGTTTTCGCTGTGGAGGATCGATCTCTCGACCCATCCCGCCACAAGCGGACATCTTACCTCTGAGCTACGTCGCGCTCCTAAAAAAAGTAGACTCACCTCTCGTAAAGGTGATCATGCACAGCTGTTGTTGACAAGGTTGACAGGGACGAGGTGGATGTGTCTCGTGACATGCCGTATTCTGGTACCTTAAGGCTAAAGCTTTTATCCAGTTCAGTTGGTGGTGAGGAAAGAGGTGTATGGAAATCATCTGCAGATTGGTACATTAAAACTCATTAAAATATTAAAAAATAAGATTTCATCAAAAATAATAATAAATGAACAAAAACAAGAATAAATTAAAGTTTTCTTCAACTTTTTTTAAAATTTGGAACAGTAAGTTAAATGTTTTACTTTTGAAAAATTACTTCGAAAAATCAGTACACCAAAGAAATTAAGATAAACTATTTTTACTCTTATGAAGCATGGACCTTGGTGTATAAAACAACAGTATTAATTATAAAACAAAACTGGTATTAATGTGTTATTTTTGTGGTTTTCACGTTTGTCAGTTAGTCACGAAAATGACAATCATACAAATAATTACTAGGAATGATAATCATCTACATGTATACTAGGTGAAAATGGACTCTGTCAGGAATAGAACACATACCTTCCTCTTCCTTGGCGTCTGTGAAACTAGATTTTCTTTGTGTTTTTGACGATATTGTCTGGAAACAGAACTTGCCGAGGTCTATAACCACCATATTGCTTGACACTTTACAGTAGTGTTCAGGAATCATCAACTTTGGGGCTGATATATCAAGGTTGATATCCCATCGTGTCTTTATACCCTACAAGTAAAATAGAAAACAGAACAATGTAATATGCAGATGACTATTATTGTAAATCAAGCCTAAGTTAAACATTTCACATTCTAGGGACTATATATGGCTATACTATGTAAATAAACTGCATAATTGCATTACTTTGTGCATATTCTGTGGTGTAACATCTATACAAAGTTTACCTCGCCCTCAAGTAACTGGTCAAATGTCTCCATCAACTCATCTGGGGACTGCTTTTTCAAATTCTCAAACTTCCATGCAGATGCTGAAACACAAACAAAAAGACACAAATCTTATTGCATTTAAATTATGCTCAGTCATATTAAATAATCTAAAAATATTTACTATACCGGTACCCAAATGTGCAGAACTTTCCCATTTGCTATTAAACAGTCTGTTGTATATTTGGAACATAAGGTCAGAAAAAAACCTAGTTTGCTTAAGATGTTATGGTGAAAGAAAGAGGACCGGTAGATTGGGATCAATTCTTGTTTGAAATATATTTTAGGGTCAGCGGGAGAAAAATAGGGTCACTCGGTAAACCGTAAAAATGTTGTGTGTGGCCTAATGGCCGAAACAGAACATATTATTAATAATACCTTTGGATTTATGAGCCTTTCTTGCAGAGCTCACAGAAGAAAAGAATGCTTGGAGACTTTTCAGAAACGTAGGTGAATACACAATGTCCAAAGGTCTCGTTTTTATAGAAATTCTGAAATGAAACACAAAAATATAATACATGCTCAAATCAATTAGCCTCGACACATTGACACTATTAAATGCAAGCATATTTTGGAAATTAATATATTTAGTAACTTAAATTGCTATCACAAATTACAGACCTATATCAAATAATACAATGAAGGTAAGTTATTGTGTTTATTTAAAACATGTTTTTGTCTGGACAGTATTAGTCATCAGGACAGAAGGCCCAGTGAGTGACCAAGTTAGCAGAATCAATCATAGTGGTTTTACCCATATCTAAAGAAGCTGGTCGGAGGATTCTTTTCATAGAGGAGTTCAAAAAACTTCCAGTCTGCTCCAAGTTCCTCTGGAGTCTTCGGTGTACTTGTTTCTGTTAACGGCTGGTCTCGAGGACTAGTTGGAAGTGATTGCTTACTTGAATCCTGATACAAAAACATCACTTTATTATTTTAGCCAACAACTATTTGTATATCTTCAGGACTTGCAGTTGCATTCTGGGACAGATACATGTATATATGACTGTTGTTACAATTAAACCATTAATCATTTGTAACTAACAATTAAGTAGTTAAAAATATAATTTATCTGAATTAACATACACAAATATCAAAACTGTCTGTTTATTGAGTCAATTAAATGAACGTTATTGCATGAAAATCGAACTAAAAAATATGTTAGCAAATTACTTTGAGCCTGAACAGTTTCAACTGGCAGAAGTTATCAGAGGCTGGGAGATACATGAATTATATTTTTAATTCCATTCCATTCTCTGTAATGCCAAACACTGACATGGTCTGAATACATTTACATATTGTACAGATAATAAACAAACAATATTTTAGGCAAAATTTTATTTTGTCTGGCAATCTTTTTAAATACTTATTCGAAAATGGTTGTGCTACACAAAAGTTTACCATTATTATTCCATTATATAAAACTTAGTAAAAGGAATTATTTTTGAGAGACCCTAACCATTTTTGGCATCTACGAGATGTTATACATTTAGTAAAAGTAACACATGACCCATTAGGGGAGTACATTCCAGATATTTAGTCACATTCTCTATTACTCACTTGTGTTTGAGGTGCTACTACATATGGGAATGCACAGCCTTTAGTGGCTTTGTCCTGTAGGTAGAGAGAGCCAACCGCCAGAGTGAATTTCATGGCACTGCTTCTCGGGCGAGACTCAAACTCCATGGAAATAGTTGAACATTGTAGCTCAACCAATGGTACTGGAACTGAAATATATAACATACATGCATAAATGTTTCCTTATCTATTAAATAATGATAATTATATGAAAAATTATCTCTCTTTTTTTTGCGATGTCAATAAAATGCCGTTGCAAATCCATTTTGCAGTAGCTTTCGCAGCAGCATTACTGCCTGCTACCACAAATTGTGAGCACTGTTCAAGAGCTTGCGGGTATGGTATTTGCTGATATCTATTTAGTTTTGCTGAATAATCCTACAGTCAAAATTTCATTTTTTATTATTATTAAATTATTGTTAAGAGAAAAGTATTACCATGGTCTTTAATCTCAAGCAGTTTAAAGGAGCCCTTAGTGAGTGAAAAAGTCATGTGAGCAAACACAGAGTCCTTGCGGAGGAATGAGCTATTTTCTGCAGAATCCAGGATCACATCCAATATTTCTTGCTCTGAAATTTGAAGCAAATTATTAAAGCAAAATTACTTGAAAAATAATGAGTTAATAATTTAAATAAGAAGAAAAAACATGCATGATTTGTATTTTTAATCATTTTCAGTAAAAAAGTACTTCAAATCTTTCCAGTAGATATTGGTAGATGGATAACAGTTTGCATTCAATTTACTCAACAAGCTTTTATGTAAGTGTTATCTCCCTTTGCAGGCTTATATTGTCTTAAAAACTAGTTTATGGATGTAAAAAACGACTGATGCTAATAAATATAATGCTGTTATGGTTTTGTAAAAAGTTGAAAACCTATAATAAACCGTCTTGACAAGCTAATTTGAAAAATAACAGTATAAAAAGTATTAATTGGACAAACAACCGCAAGCCTGAAACAACTCTTACATACTTAAATATTTCAAGTTTTGCAATTCCCAAAAGTGTTTTTGCATTTTTAAACTTAATCCCTATGATAAATTTTTTTTGTTGGGCATTGACTATCGCTGTTGTGAAATACCTATTTCAACAGGAACAGCTGGTTTAGTATCGTTAACAAAATCTGTAGTGGCTTCACTTAGTTGCGGATCTACACTGCTGGTGACTTCCTCCTCCACGGGTGAAACACTGCCTTGTGTCCATCCCGACCAGCCCGGGAACCATCGGCGGAACAATCCTTGCTGCTCTTTGTCAGTAGTGGGGCCTGGGTCCTGCACCGTGGAACCCTTTTGAGTAACACATTGATAAAAGAAAATTCTCATGAGTATAACAACACTATTAGAGAATTATTGATTGCATAATCATCAACTATTAAATTTAAAGATATAATTCTCATTCCTGCACAGTAGACAAAGTTATGTAATATAAGGCACTAAAAATCATGCACTTAATGAGTTATATATATACATGTAATAACACAAAACTAAGTTACCAATTTGTTTTCAGAGCGAAGTTTGGACAGAACAGCATTTCGCAGAATTTTTAGTTCATCAAAGTTAAGTTCGTCTTCTAACTGTTCTTTTGTTGCCTGAAAAAAACCAACAAATCAAACCATTCACAAGCTCATTGACCAGAAATGTGGTAGAAAGAAAGACTAGTCGATAGTGCTTTACATTATACCATGGTGAGATGCTGTTTCTTACTCCAATATTATGTCACATAGGAGAATAAATTAATTAATTAGTTTACTTTTTCTTACCAAATTATAAAGATGTACAAAAAATGTATTCATTTTATTTATTTGCAGTAAAATGTTCGCCTGTTGAATAAAAAAAAGAAGTAAGTTCTATATTGATATTTCACGACAAAATAAGGAATAAATACTATAAAGACTGAATACTGTGGAAAGTAATATACTTCTGAACATTATATTTGTTCAAGCATACCAATTGGAGATAGAAGAAATAAGTCATAACATCATAAACAGTAACAGCCAGTTACCATGTGAACAGAGAACATTCAGTTGGTATTGAGAAAAGTTAGCCAATGCATACAAGCATCACAAAACTCACAAGTGCTGCTGAGGTAAGATTGTCTTCAGTCACAGAGAGCAAGTAAAGCCTAGTGTACACAACTAAATCGTGAACTCTTTTCAGGATGAAGTCTTTGGTGTGGCGGCGATTCTTGTCTTGTATCTGCATCAAATGGCAGTCAATAGCAAACTGCCACCACAACTGTGGGCTGCAAAAATACAGAGGAAATCAATGTTACTTAGACCACGGCAGCAGTCATGTTATTAGCAACCTTTCTGACTTCGAATTATTTACAAACTTAACAAATCATACTTGATTATACAGTGATATTTACAAAATACATGTAGTAGAGTAATAATAAAAGAAAACAGGATAAAAAATTGTTTTTATCACAGAACCGCAATCCTAAATTTTAGTGCAAAAAAAATAGCAATTTAAATAAGTAGTAATGACCAATGATTTATCTAAAAATATATTAATGTGTACACAATTTTATTGTTGCCCACATCCTGAGAGTTATGCTAGAAAGATACCACAAAATTATTATCAGTTCTCTGGGTAAATCGCTTGTTGGGTCTAAACTATTATGCCCTTTAGTAGCAACAAGTTCCAGCTATATTGGATAAAATGTCATTGCTGGTGTTTTCAATATCCGATATTGAAGCGACAGCCAATAGCTGGAAGTTGTTACAAAAGGGCATAATAGTTTTGAACCGACAAGCTAGCTCAGATAAACAAAATAAAAAAGTAAAATAAGCATGGTTAGTCCAAGCTGCATTCTGAGATTTGACTTTAAGCCTTACCTTTGTTTGACAGTTGACTCTGGTCTGTGTTTCCTATGGTGAACACTTACCTCTGTTTGACAGTTGACTCTGGCCAGTGTTTCCTATGGTGAACACTTACCTTTGTTTGACAGTTGACTCTGGTCTGCGTTTCCTATGGTGAACACTTACCTCTGTTTGACAGTTGACTCTGGTCTGTGTTTCCTATGGTGAACACGTACCTCTGTTTGACAGTTGACTCTGGTCTGTGTTTCCTATGGTGAACACTTACCTTTGTTTGACAGTTGACTCTGGTCTGTGTTTCCTATGGTGAACACTTACCTCTGTTTGACAGTTGACTTTGGTCTGTGTTTCCTATGGTGAACACTTACCTTTGTTTGACAGTTGACTCTAGTCTGTGTTTCCTATGGTGAACACTTACCTCTGTTTGACAGTTGACTCTGGTCTGTGTTTCCTATGGCATCGTCTCAACCCATGTCGTTCAAACTCGGACTGCCAGAACATCAAGCACTGATACTGTTCTGATGTCAAAGCAAAGTCGATGTTGTCTAAACTGATGTCAATGTTGATTCTAGGTTCTGTTGCAGATCTGAGAGGGAGCACAGAAGTGCTGCGTGTGACCTTGGCCTGAGCGCTGATTGGAGAGAGAATGTTGGCATGTTCTTTGAACAGTCCATCATGAGCAGATACAAACATATCTCGTTGCATGGAAGTCTGAAATTAAGACATTATAGTTCAATGTAACAAGATCTATAAATATATATCTCATTGCATCCTAAAGAGTATATATTCCAATTTGAATAAAATTTAGTTGTTAAATAAATTTGTTGAAAGCAATCCACAGACATCCATGTCTTGATCATAAAGAAGTCGTAAAAGCGCTCTAAAATGTAAATTGGAAACAAAATGCAGAGCTTATATGGTCTAAATACATTGTAAAAAAGCAGAGTTGCATTATGGGATGACATTATATTTTCTCTATAAATATTTAGTTATAAATTGAGACAAAATATATTTATAGAGTACTTTGGATGTTATTTTGGCAAATTAGAATTTTAAATTTGTTCAAATTTGGAATTGCCACTACAGAAATCGGGCTGGTAACAGGCTCCAACTTGTATATGGTAGATACCCTGCAACCGTAACATACATTATGTTTCAGATGTAAGCTCACCATGAGTTCTGGAAGTGATAGATCTCCCAGCATTGTTGTGTCCGTATCACAATACACAGAGAACTGCTGCAGATCAGCAAGTTTGAACATCATGTCAGATGAAGTACTGTGCACAAAACTGGGAACCTATAAATTAAAATGGCAACATACACAAACTGCTTTATAGTAAATAGCCTCAGATTACAAAGAATGCATAGCAGTATTTGTGAAAAAATGCAGTGATATGAAAACATGTTAAAAGACAGTCAGTTTCCACATTGTCCAAAACCAAATGATTAATCGTTCTCTACATATTATGAGTGGTATGCCGATTTAAGTGGAATGAATGATTTGAAGTTTAAAGTCGCTTCAGGATTATTTCACCTGTATGCGACCCGATTTAAGTGGTTACATCTTCTAAAGTATACTTATCACTAATTTTGATATACACGTAGATGTGAGTGGCAATAAAAACCTTACTACATTTTATCAACTGGGAAGTCTGTAGTCTAAAATTAATGAAAAACTCCTTGCAATGAGGAGTTATTTCCCTTTATAAATAAAATCAGACACCTTTAACATTTTTGCATGTAATAATATTATAATCATATCTATAGACTAGTGATATATATGCTATTTAAAAAAGACATTAAAATTCTCACCCAACTTCCATCAGTACTCTGGGCACTAAGCTTCTTGATCATTACTCCACAAGCAAATGGACAGGAAGGATTTAAGTGTTCATCCTCATAGCGTAGGTGTACGTCACTGATAATTAGCTGTTGTAAAACAAGATTATTAAAATCACACATGAATTTTGACTACAGAATTTTACTTACTTTTGAAATACATGTAAATGGACGTCTGGCAATTTTCAAAAGTGAAGTTTTTTTTAATAATTTTGATTATGGTCAAATATTCAATATATCATATTAATGCATTGCACCAAAATAAACTTGTATGGTGCCGATAAAAATGTAGCAAACACTATCTGAAAGTTTAGAAATGCAATATACCAGATAAGTGTCTGTTTCGTAAACACAATTTCTCATAAATAAAGTGATAATCAATAATATTTTGACTGTGACTTTAGAGACACTGCAATTATAGTTATAATTACAACTTCAATCATACCTGGATATTCTCGAGTATGTTTGCAGCCATGGATGCTCCATATGAAAACCAGGATGATGATGCCAGCTCAGCTTGCTTACCTTGTTTTAAAACCTGCAAATGAAAAATACAAACTTGTGCAAACCCACTAGGTACAGTTAAGTATTTGAATGCTGTGACCATAATAAATATATATACTATTTTTTACTCTATCATGGTCTTTATGTGTGCAAATTTAATGAAAATACATGACTGTATAAGATTTTTTCCCAACTTTTCTTAAATTTTAGAAAAGTAATCAAACATTTACGGGATAACAAATATACCCAAAAATTTAGCCAATTGCAAATTGATGCACAGGTTGGTTAAAAATGTTTGTGGTATTTGGCTACAATATTTTAACTTAAAAATTGGGCTTTAATTAAAAAAATTAGATTTAGTGAGCTCAGCAGGCAATGCATTATTATGAAGAGGCTGAAATCATACCAGGTGCAGCTTTTGATACCTTTATTATGTTGGGCAACAGAGTGGAGGTTAACAAGTGCAAAATTCATATAACTGTCAAATCATATTGCTTAGTGTGTTTATCACGCAAAACTGTTAATACACAAGCTAAATTAAATGGACCAGTGCACGCACACAAAGAGCAATAACAAGTATATGAACAATCACAACATAAAGAGCAATAACAAGTATATGAACAATCAGAACATGTGTTATCAATTAAAGCATATTTCTGTGTGACCAGTAGAATATTGCATTATTGACCCGTTTTTCTATGCAGATATTGATCAGGGCCAGGTGTTGTCATACACACACATACTACAATACTCTTCATGTGTGGACACTGATTTTATTTGCTTTATTGGAAAATAAGCTGTAATAAGAAACATGCTAAATCTGTCAGTCTATATAAAGGTTAATTACTCTCCAAAAAGAAAAATAATGATATAAAGCATGTAGATGTATGTTATTTGTGATCATGGTATAATCAATCATATAAATATAATTTGCAGCTAGTTATCATTGCCATCCCATAAAGTACATTCTCAACTGGATACCAAACCTTTACCAATTAGAACCATTAACAAAATACATAACTTTTTAATACATGTGTAGTTGCCATTAACATCCCAAAACCTGTATTTACATAAATATATATATATATATGCGAAACATAAACTCAATCAACATAATTACAATGCAATTAAGATGTATCGATTCATATACAATGCGATAAACTTTCAATGTGTCTCACAGAAACAAACACCATTAATGTATTTGCCCATTTAATATACCTTATGTACTACATGTATGATTAATAACCAGAGTATTTGTTCAAACGTATAGCCTGATTGCATCGGATAAGCCACATTAGATAATAAATGGTTATTGTGTAAAAAAGATGATCAGATAGCCCACTCCGACACAAACGCAGCATTAGCTGGAGTGATTACGGACTGATGAGAAAAACATCAGCCATCGTCAGCCAAGGAGTTTAATTACCGACATGTGCGTGTAGTTTGCATTGTTATTTTGCTCTGAGTGTTAGCTTACATTGGCAAATTAGTGAACACAATTAGAGAGTTCGGCAATAAATGGTTATCGAGTGAAAAAGAAAGATCGTATAAACCTCAGCTGCAGGAGACAATTTTCAATGTTTTAAAACATATAGTCCATGGGCTATACACGTGAAATTACAGTAGCCACCTGTTAACTACGTAATTCTCTTGATTGGTCAAGTGTGTATTAGATACCAACCTTCCACTTAGCTTCTAAAGCAATAAGCATATCTTCCTTCTCTATTTTTTCTTGTTCTTTTTGTTTCGTTTCATCGTACTGTAATATTAAAGATGTTGATACATGTATGACATTGTGTTTGTAGACATAAAACAGTTTTCTTTATACCTTGTTTAACAAGGTATAAAGAAAAGTGTTTTTTCCTATAAAACTTACCATTAATTTTTATCAGACTTACTTCAGATCGAATTGTAAAAAACAATTCAAACACATTTTTGTTCAACAAGTATCACAGAACATGAAATACCTATTTAGGTCGATTTGTAATGTTAGCGATAAAATAATGTTATTTAGTACAGTAACGGTATAATACAGGTTCATTAATGAGTCACTTTTAAAATCACAGAAACCTGATGGATAAAAAGTGTGGTAAACTTACATTAGATTCAGTGAGTGGTCCTGCTACCAGATAGAGGTTTTCTATAGAAATCACCCATGGTTCACTTCTCAGGTGGCTTATTGGGATCTGTAGGGTTATCTTGCCTATCACACCTACAATACAAATACAAAACATTCAACACTTGGCTTGTTTTCTAACATTATCAAGTTTTGCTTTATAAATGTTTTATATAATTCCATAAATACCATACTTTACACATTACATTTTGATGTGTGGTACAACTATATTGTGACTCAAATTATACAAACAAGTATGAGAAAAAACCTACCATGCAAAATTCAGCTAAATGTCTCCAATTATGTGGAATTGTTTATATAATTTACATTTTTATTTAACACTGGTCAATTTGTTTACAGTTGCAACACAGAAGTAGCCGAAGTTGAATTAAAACACTGCCCATGATTTTTAGATAAAAATCTAGTAATGGGATAGATTCCAAGAAAGGATTTTTGTTTAGTTGATTACAACTGATCCATCCATCAGATGATAAATATAATATACAAATCAGTGTCTAACACTGATCAAACTAAAACAATAATTACTAAAGGACATTAAATGAAAATGTGTAGATGGCATTGTGTACACATACTACTATAGAAAGTTCTAGAAACAAGAGTTCAAATATGGGCTGAAGTTATGGAAAGTTATAGAAAGGAAGTTAACCAATGTGTACCAACTAACCTGACTTGACCTCGAGTGGGATGTCCAGACTCTTCAAAGCATCTTTCTTTAGTGGCAGGTTCTCAAGCTCCACAGCTCCTACAAATACAAACAATAGATTGGCGTCACTGTAATTAGAGTTTTGAAGAAAATTTTGAATCCCAAGGACAGATCCCAAACTATAAAACTTAACAAATATATTAACAATACAGTGGTTAATGCATCAGCCTGATCAGGCTTAAAACTGGTAGGTACTGGGTTCGAATTCCCATTCATAGCATAAGTAACTTTTAAGCCAAGTCCTGGCTCCAACCCAGAGTGAGTGTTCCGTGCAAGGTTCAATGGGTAGGTGTATTTCTGCTTACACCGACCAGTGTCCACAACTGGTTTAACAAAGGCAATGGTATGTGCAGTCCTGTCTCTGGGACAGTGCTTCTAAAAGATCCCTTGCTATTTATCAAATAGAAGCAGTGGGTTTCATCCATCATACTAACACTAACTAGAACTGTCCTGGACATGCAGAATGTGAGGCTGCTGGACAACACGACCGTGACAGATCGCTGGGTCAGTGCAAGAATGTCGTATCTAAAAAAATTTGAAAAATGGGGTCTTTCCGTTTTTAATACAATATGT
>JAULBR010100907.1:0-11197 GCA_032355825.1 Melanodrymia aurantiaca
GACGTCCAATAACCGCTGATTTTTAATCGATGTGTTTCTAGTGGCGTCGTTAAATAAAACAAACTTTACTTTACATTCATTTGGGACCATCAGAACAAACGATGTGGTATTTCTGGCATATTCAATGAACACATCTGACAAATGTTGATAATAATAGGAAATAATACAAGTCATAAACTATTATTTATTAAGAGCAATAAATATGCAGTCCAGTTGATCCAAACAATTAAAAGACAAAATTCTTAGTCCTAGGAATGGCATGTAATCTGTAACAATACATTGTATGTTTTTTTCCCATCACATAATTTTGCATTTCCGTAAAAACTATCTACAAACTGCTGTTTCTAAAATAAAGACATTCTTTTCAAAAGGATAATAAAAGTACATGTATACATATACCAAAAATCAGATTGAGAAAAATCCAATATGGAGACTAAGATCAGTAATTAATACCGTAAATTATATGCTAATACAAAACATAAATACTATACATGTACATGTACAAATATGACTATGGTAGTTGAAAACAGCATTCCTGAGTGTTGGGATTTAGCACATTTGAAGACGATATGGCAACAGACAAGCTTCAATAACACAAATTTAGTTCTTCCATCCATTTTGTATTTATTAATTATCTATAATGGCAAGTAAATTAATAACTTTCATCCGTTTTTACTTGTAATATTCAAAATTACTTTTTAGAAAGTAGTTTTTTGTAGTTAACTACCGGACTTCCAAAAGTAAATAAATTTATTTTATGTCATAAATTATTTAACTTGTCATTAATATATTTTCATGGGATTCATCCGTTTTTACTGGTAATATTGCAAAATACTTTTTAAAAAGTAGTTTTTTGTATAGCCCGCATTACACTGTAGCTTGAGCGGTTAACACCTGATGAGGAAAACAACAGGCCATGTTGAGCTTAATTACCGATATGCGCGTGTAGCTTGCATTGTTACTTTGCTCCGATTGTTTGCCAACATTAGCAAATTAGTGAACACAATTAGTATAGAGAGTTTGGCAATAAATGGTTATTGAGTAAAAAAAAAATATATATATATAACCCGCAGTAGCAGATAAACCGCAAGGGATAATTTTCAATGTTTTAAAACGTATAGCCTGCGGGTTATACATGTGAAATTACGGTAGTTGAATTTGTTGCACCATTTCATGTAATCTCAAATCAAATTGTAATCTCTTCTGTTAATCTTTAATATATGTAGTTTATAAATATGACGAGATTTTGAAACATCAGGTTTCTGTGTAAACAAAATATTATTATAATTTGTGGAGATATATACACAGCAGTTATCAAAATAGATTCTGTCATATATTAATTATTACTTATAATTGTATGGTTTATGAAACTTGAATGCTGCCTATTGTGCTATAACGAACAGATAATGATATACAATGTACATACATAGGTTGATAAATGGTCAGACATGTTTCTTGTTATAATGCCCCGATCTAAAAACAAAACCGTCCTACTAAACACAACAAGCTTGGCAAGAATACAATGAAACAAAAATATATATATGATTTAGGAATAAACATTTTATTTTCTATTGGAAATTTTTTCTTTCAACTTGCCCAAAATAAGCCAATAGGAATCCAGAAATTATACAACTGAATTTGGTCTCAAAGTTTCACCATCTTGTAGGTCTTAAAACCTTTCCACTCTACCATCTGATTGCTATGCACATACAGCGGTGGCCTGAACAAAACAGTCGCCGAGACATGGTTAGGTGTCTAGGCACTGGCAGTAATTAACATCGCTGGTTCCATAAGTCTAAACAACACCCCGTCACAATCCTGGCTACTGGTCTGGTATGGATGTCAGTTTTGGATACATCTCTAGGTATAGTCCAGCCAGAAAAATCTAGACCTTTGTCAGTCATCTGCCTAGGAGGTTTTGGCGATCTTCCGAAGCCTAGGCAACTGTTTGGTTGAGGCCACCACTGTAATATACAACAGTGTTGAACAGGAAATGTGACAAAGAAAGAAAACCATACCTTTGTTATTGATTAAATTTGCCCTCACCATGATAATAAGACCAGTGATCACACCTTGCTATAAATACAATTTCTGGACAAAGCCACACAACAGCTGACAGAGAGATGAAGTTCTTTCTTACAATGGCACGATGGCAATATTACATCAACATTTTCTCACTTGGCCCATTTGGTTTGGTTTGGTTGGATGAATAATGATGAGTATCGTTGACATTTTCTGTTGGATTTTAGGTCATCAACATCGTTATCTTAATGTAGACAATTTTTAAAACTAACTGTGATGGTGAACACATTTTACATTTATCTTGGACAAAATTTACTGATTTATAACACTTTTGCATTACAAAATTATTCTGTGACATTGGAGGCATGGGTTTTCAATTTATGAAACTGCAGTGCTTTTTAGAATGTGTAATGAACTGACATTTCAGACATGGGTTTTCAATTTATGAAACTGCAGTACTATTTAGAATATGTAATGAACACGTACAACAAAAATTGTAGATTATCCCACTACAAAGACAGTATTCAGCATGAATGGATGAACGAACGAACGCGACAGTTATATCCTCTCTGAGACAGTACCATTTTTTTTTCCATTCTCACATTGAAAGATATATCATATTAAGGGAAAAAATCCCAAATCTGAAGGTAAAAAAGTCAAAATTTTATACAATAAAATCTGAAGTATTAGGACAATCAATTTTGAATGTAAAATCAAATAGTAATAAAATACAGCATGAAAATGCTATGCAGTCAGAATTTGAATACTTAGAATGCTCCAGTTTGGCGCAAACAACTTAAATAGAATGCTCTTATACACTGTATTAATGAACGACTAGATTGCATACAACTATATAAATATTGTTTTCTTTTATTACATAATTTATATTACAGTACTCTGGAAATCTTTTAATAGTAATTTAAAATAGGTGCAAAATATCAATTGCTAAAACCAATTGTTTAGAATAGTTTTTAGAGAAGTGCTGGGTGCAAAATATGGCAGGAGGGTGTATTTTTTAAGACGGTAAAACTTTATTAGAATTAAGTCGATTTAAAAAAAAAACCAGATACAATATTGTTGTGCTGTGTGCAAAATTATGGTAGGGGGTGTATTTTTTAAAAAGGTAAAACTTTGTTAGATTATGATAAAAAAAGCTACAAATATTTCTGATGTATTTCATAACCAGTTACTTCCTTATTCAAGTTACAAACAAATACACATAACAGTGTACAACAAAATACAGTGGGTAAATTTACAAACTCAGAAAATACTTAAGAAATAAAATCTACTAAACTAATATTTTTAAAAACCATTGTTTTTCATAAAGAATAGCAGTTTTACAGCAGTAGGTGAACCAAATGGCCACATACGAAACTGGTTACTAGTATATTGACACTATGTGTCAATTATTAATAAATTTCAATTCAACTTCATGACCTGAATAACTCCACACATGCTATACCAATCGACCTATTTTAGCATTACCAAGCCCCTTTGCGCAAATCTTAAATCTGTTGGATTATTTCCCAATCCAACCAGTGCTTATTGATTGGTCAAAAAGACAAGAGGCTAGTATTTATTCTTTTAGCATCCATTTGTTATGTCAATGTCATTGTTGATAACGTGTGTTTAACACATCGATTAATAATCCAATATTAGAAGTCAAGCACAGTTAAGTCAACACCTGCTGTTGCAATATAGGCTACTCGTACTGAATAACAGAAAGGTCTTGTATATGCACTTTCCCACAGACTGGATACCACACCACAGCATTTGATAGACCAGTCATGGATCACTGGTTGGAACAGGAAATAACCCAATGGGTCCACTGAGGAGAATCGATCATTCGACCTCTCAAACCGTAGGTGGACAATCTTGCATCAAAGAACATCCCAGTCCTCTTTCATTGTCAATGAAAATCAGGTCTCATAGGCAGTGTTATTATTAAAATAACTTGCACTTGAAAAATCCTCTAAAACATTTTTTTGAGAGCATTAAGTTATTGGAAAATAGAAATGAATGTTACATTCATGTCGGTTAGATATCATTTATAATTATTACATCCTGTATTCATCAAAGTTAAACCATGGTTACTGTATTCATCAAAGTTAAACCATGGTTACCGTATTCACTAGAGCTAAATCATGGTTACTGTATTGACTAAAGTGAAATTTATGGTTATATTACTGTATACACTAAAGCTAAACCATGGTTACTGTATTAACTGACGCTAAACCATGGTTACTGTATTCACTAAAGCTAAACCATGGTTACTGTATTAACTGAAGCTAAACCATGGTTACTGTATTCACTAAAGCTAAACCATGGTTACTGTATTAACTGAAGCTAAACCATGATTACTGTATTAACTAAAGTTAAACCATGGTTACTGTATACACTAAAGCTAAACCATGGTTACTGTATTAACTGAAGTTAAACCATGGTTACTGTATTCACTAAAGCTAAACCATGGTTACTGTTGGTTACAGAAGTAGATTGTGCACCTAGAGGTCAGGTCATGTGTAGGCCGAAGGAGAGAAATAGCTGGTTCAGTTACTATCACACATCATTCGTAGCAGGTAAATCTAATATTAAGCATTTGACAAAAATCGAAACCGTTCATTAACAAAGATTGTAAACTAATTTACAAAAAGAGTCATTAAAAATCACAGCTTAACCTTGAGCTCATATATATACAAATATATTATTCAAATCTAACTACAGTAGTACCAGCACTACCTATTTTAATAGTAGTTATTACCCGAGGGGGGCACTCTAACCGGGGAAAATATATATAATAATTTCTCACTGAGAAATGATCAAATGTGACGTCATAAATTGTAAACATGACGTGACATTATGTCAGAGAACTATAGATACAAAATCTTCTTATTTTTCAGCATTACATTGACTTGAATTGTGCTTTGAAAAGAATTTCGCACTGAAATGTCTACAACACATCAACATTTTGGTAGTCCAGGGGCAGTATTTATCAAACAACTTAAGTTTTTCTTAAGTTTTGACTTAAGTTTCATTAAATTGAATAAGGTAAGACAACAACGTAAGCTTGAGTTTTTGTAGAATTCTTAAGACACCTCAGGAGGAAACTTAAGACGTAAGTCAAAAACATCCAAAACTTATGTCTGGGGGTTGTTTTTTTCTACGAACTGAAGTCACAATCGTAGAGACTTAAGTCTTATTTCTGACTTAAGTCGCGTGATAAATAACGCCCTTGCACCACATTCAGGTAGCCACAAAAGTGAAAAATGATTATCGAACATCCACACTTCTAAAAGTTAGTAAAAACATACAAATGACTGAAAAAGTATCAGTAATGCTTGTTATACAAACCTTTTTTTTTACATATTTATTTGGTAGCCAACATATCCTAAAGAAGTAGCCCAGTGGCCGGTTTAATGGAGAGGTTATAACGTCACTTGCGACTGCCTTAGCTATGACATGACATTACGATTACGTAAATAACAATATTTGAGGACAATAAAGCGATCACAGCGGGAAATTCAAGAAGTATCGTGGCCGCAAAACGTTGTAGCTATAACTTATATCGATGCACACAACTGTGGCAGTGCAATCGGTAGGACGACGTTACGCTATCATTGCGTTAAGCAACGTTCATTAAACCGGCCCCTGGAGCATAAAATTAGCAACATTGGTATGACTTTAAACAGATAACGTATACAAAAAAAATTCTTTGCTATTATCAGGGAGGAACGGAGAGCGGCCCCTTTGGCCCCTACCAACCTTGAGGATACGGCCATGCGTGAAACATGTAACTCCAAAGTCCAACGCACACGTTAGTTAGTTAGTTAGTTAGTTAGTTTTAACTTATTTACGTGCTTATATCTAATTAAGGTTCAAGCACGTCTGTCATGGTCACGCGGTTCAGCCGCCTCGGCTGTCTGCCCTTGACAGAAGTTAGTGTTACTGTTAGTGTGAGAGAAGAAATCCGCTACTCCAAATTGATAAGTAGCAAGGGATCTTTCATATGCATTTCCCCACATACAGGTTAGCACATACCACAGCCGTTGTTAGATCCGTTGTGGACACTGGTCGGTATAAGTGGTATTACACCTACCCATTGAGTCTATCGGAGCACTCATTCTGGGTTGGAGTCGGAAAGTGAGATCCACTAGCGGGATTCGAACACTATTCCTACCAACCTGTAGTCCGTGGTGTTAACCACTGCACCGCGGAGGCCGGTAACGCACACGACGAGGTAGTTGCTGATCAAGGTTACACGAATATCACTTTCTTCAAGGTGAGGTATAGTTGATCAGCAAAATCCTCAACTGCGTTCACGAATGTTAACATGGATATTTGCATACATTAATAATAATTATGTTATAGACTATATTAGTGTGTGACGATGACATCGGCGAGCTCCGAGCGACCAACACACACCACAATGTGGACTACAACATGGCAACGGGATTTTTGAAGTTGTGCTTGCAGTCGACGAGAACCGTATACAGCGGAAACGCACGACATTGAACCTATTATTATTATTAAAATATTTAAAAGTATTAAAATGGTATCATATCTAACATTGTTAATTGTAACACACAGTAAAAACAACAAATATGTGATCAAATATATAAACATTGTCTCAGCGTCTAATACTCCTTGTGCTAAAAAGATAAAGTGTGTTTGTTTAATGACACCGCTGGAATACATTGATTATTAATCAGCGGTTATTGGATGTCAAACGCACGGTTATATCGACATTTGGTCACAGAGGAAACCAGCTGTCGCCACATAGGCTGCTCTTCGAATAACGGAAAGGCATCTTTTATGTACACTCCCCCACAGACAGGATAGCATACACCACGGTCTTTGGTGGACCAGTCGTACTTCTTTTGCTATCTACTTTCTGACTTGCAATCCCTAGGACAGAGTATTCACACATTTAGTACGAGACTAGCAAGCCACAAACATAAAATTATCCACAATTAAAGCTGCTAGGAGCGATGTCGGGCTTACTGTTACAAGAAGTTTGCGATGTCGAGACATTTGAAACGAGCATACACAACACCTACAACAAAGGAACTCTGCCTTCTTTTAAACAAGTAAGTGGTAACTGTACACACTTGACCGTACTTTCGCTTGTTGCTATAGACGCCATCTTGGTAACTAAAGAATTGATTATCGTAGACATTTAGAAACATCACAAAGTAATCCGCCTACGAAAGACCATACAAGCAAATGTTTTGTCCTTCAAAGTCATCAATTTACATATGCTCAATTTTAATAGGTTTTGTTTGTAATAGACATTTATGAACATACCACTTTCTTTGCTAGTATTATGTTACGTGAAATTGATTGTTACACATCATACGAATACCTTTCCAACAAACGCAAGAGAAAAGTTAGAACACTTAAAAATCATTGCTATTGTCTGCAGATGCAGCAGAGAAAAAACCGTTTTGCGTCAAAATCAGTGAGTGGTGTTCTTTAATTATGTGTACTTTCCCAAATAATCAGTTCCATCTGATGAAACGTTTTAGAGAAGACAATCGATAACCTACGTGCCACTTCTTTGGTAAAAAACGTCAAGATGGCTGTCAAACACTCCAGCGTACACATGTAAAAACTGCTGAGTCGTAATCAGCGTACATAGAAGTAAATGGTGTTACCTTCAAAATCCTTCAATTTCCACATGCTCAGTTTTGCTTAGCTGTTGGCTGCCATTTTATTTGTGATTTACAAATTTTCTAAGACTGCAATTAGCTTCCAAAATGATCGGAATTTCACGCGGTTTTTTTTAATTAAAAATAATCAAAATAGCCACCATACGCATACGCTCACGAATTAAATCTTTGGTTATGCACTAAATATCATAATTCCACGCGTCTTGTAAAAATGTCATTCAATACCAACTGGTTCCAAAAATAAACACCAATTGAATAATAATCAGAACGAAAACAATAAGGCTTTCACAGCTAAGGCAGTTTGGAGCCCAAAGTCAAAAGCGTCACGTGGGCCTTACATTAACCAACCCCGCCGTCATTATACCTGTGTTCTTCTGCAACCAGTTAATCAAGATGATGAAGCTATTTTAGACATTGCAGAATCCATCTGGATACATAAATAGACTAGGAGATATATTGTAGATCGGTGTAATCAGAAATTATGGTGATTATATGCTGACAAGTATAATATATACTCTATGTATAAAAGAGGTGTTGATTCCAAAAGCAGTATCTTTGATGTCAGGACCTGGTAAGATACCATGGACATTTAGGTCGTACGTTGGTAAAACATATGGCCACAGAGTTTTGGGTATCTTAGATTATTATGTTTTGATTAACTTATTCTTCGTAGAATAGTATGCTGATTCAAAACAAATATTAACCTTTTGAAATACTATGTTTATGATTAGTGTGTTCAAAAACATAAAACGATAAAAAAGACCAAATAATTATGTAAAAGGTGGATGAAGAAAGTCAATTACTGAACACATAGCTACCTCTGATGTTAGCTGAGCTTCAAGGCCTCTGGGTCTATTGTTTTCTCTTTGTCTTCACTCTAACATAAGATAACAGACATTGCATCTATTTATCTTAAAGTCATCGTACGGGATGACATGGATAACAATTTTAACTAATAATTGTATTAATACCACAACTGAATTTCCACCATTACTGCGTATTGTTTTGTTTTCTAAATTGGGTCATGGGGTTATTGTTTCGAGCAAAGGACGTGCCACACTTTGTTCATCCATTGTCACTTGGAGAAAAGAGGTCGTGTCACTAATTGTGTTAGCCCAACCAGCTCTTCACAACTGGATATGCTTGCACTTGGTCGATTTGCTGCAAATTACCTTGTCCACTTTTAAAATTAATTGATGTACTTCGCATCGCAAAAGAGATGTCACATTTGCAAACAGAAATAGTGTTTTAATCCCATCTCCTCGTCATTTGACAATGGCCGAGTCAATTCCCTTCTTATCGATCGACGATCCAGCGGAATGAGGCAGGATGACACTACCAGACAAACGGAGTTTGGAGTCGATTTGCAGCTCAATGTGGTTAACTCCCGGATCACACCCCGGCGAGCTGCATCTTCTGTAAATGGTCGTATAGAATACAGCTCACTGGTGTTAACCTCAAAACCGACATGTATGTCAATAATAGCATAATCGCTGTAATAATGGTGCTAATTATAATAATGACCATATAAAAGTTATATCATAATAGATTGATACTCGCGATTTCCTTTAAAGAAATCACAATAATGAAATTATTATTTTTTCAGCAAATTATGAGGTTGGTTTATGACTAAGTATCACATTTGACACTTTACGTTATGATGGACAGTTGATAACAGAAATTGTTTTTGTTTAATAAGTGAAACGAAAGTGTAACAAAAATGAAATCACCTTTGTTGGTGCTTGAAATAACCTTTAGATTTGATGATTGCATATTGAAGAAACGTGTGCATCGGAAGTGCGTAGGAATATGCCCGTGTTGGTTGACAGTCTAATTGCAGTTTATATGACAAACTGGTAATTGTGCTCTCTTGCCACCTCTGCTATTAACAATTATAACGAGGTAGAATGTCACATGTTGGAGAATAAATTGATGTAGTATCGGTTATGCGTTCTCGTCTTCGTTTTCTATTCGACAGATTGATGTGTCGGCGCTAATAAAAATTAAGTCTATTTTGCACCAGCTTTGTGTAGGCAGGTTGACGTATTCGCAGTAATACCAATCACGCCTTTCCTGTTTTCAGTTCAGTGTGTAGGCCTATCAGACAGACAAGTATGTCTACCGAATACTAACATTTATATATTTCTTCTTTGTATCGTTTCATTTCTGTGTACATGTGTTTTGGACATGGATGTGTCGGCAATAATTAAAATAATTAAAATTCGTTGATCGTGTATGTTTGAGTTTTGTCTATATGTTCTAAATGATCCAATCAGTAGTTTCTAAGGGTCAAGACATCTAATACGAGACACACGACGTCATTCAGTTTTTAATATTACACACTCATTTATTATGTCGAGCTATGGCAATCATTAAAGTATTGATGACGTCATTCCACAACGCCATGTGTTGACAAGGTAGTACGTTACATTTGTCTGTAAGATTATTTTCAGAAGCGATTGGCATTATGTGAAAAGAAAGATTGCATTTTAACCTATAACTTATAAGTGGCAACAAAATGGTTTGTTTAACGATACCACACGTATTAGCAGTGTAGCACTTTGGATGATAATCAGCGGCTAGTAGATGTCAAACACACGGTTATGCAGATACATGGTTTCAGAAGAAAAAAATATCGCCACATATGCTACTCTTACTGATTAGTTAGTTATATCCAATTAAGGTTCAAGTAACAATTATTATACAACATAGATGCCAACAGGGAACACGTCTAAATTCCATAAAATGAAGATGGTAGGATTATTAATTTTTAAGACCATACAATAAAATAAAATTCCATAGGCCTATTATAGGCCTAAACTTAAAACCTGAAAATTCCAAACTCCCCTCCCAAAAGTTCCCTGGTCCATTCAACACGACTCTTTGTTCGCCTCAGACCGCTGTTTGAGTTGTGTGTTTTATTTGTTGTCAAGACTGGCAGAATTTCCGCGCCGATGTCTCTGCTCGTATTTGTCGAGCTGACTGCAAATGATTGGGAACGAGGGAGACGGCAATCTCATTTCGTGCGGATGATATTTAATTGAAAGGCAACAAGATTTATAGGCTAAATCAATCATTAATGCATGGTCATGCATTGTAAATACAGCTGAGGAAATCAAACGCCGAGTTGGTCACAGAATAGCTGTTAGAATTTGCTCTGGATGTTTCTTCGCAAGCAGACGACTTCCGGAAAGTGCAGCGCGCGCAGCACAATATGGCGGTAATAGGGAAGGATCAGACTCAATAAAGATACAGCTCGTGTAAATATATATACAAGATATTATTACTGCTATTTCTCATTGTATTATGCTGTGCACGTTAATGCCGAGTCGAAATCAGAGATGTCTAAAATTGTTCGGTTTAATGTGGTTTTGTATTCTGACACACACGCACGCACAGAGAGACAGAGAGACAGAGAGAGAGACAGAGAGACAGAGAGACAGACAGACAGACAGACAGACAGACAGACAGACAGACAGACAGACAGACAGACAGACAGACAGACA
>JAULBR010100929.1:0-11194 GCA_032355825.1 Melanodrymia aurantiaca
TAAAGAACCGAAGGTGGGTCGGTTGTCGATTGAGTTACTGATAATAGTAACAATGGTAAAGAACCGAAGGTGGGTCGGTTGTCGATTGAGTTACTGATAATAGTAACAATGGTAAAGAACCGAAGGTGGGTCGTGGGTGATTCACAGAGCGTACAAATCATTAGTAGGCTTCATGCAGTTGTCAAATGATAATTCTCTGACAATTTCTACTCTGTGTGAATAACAATCAATTAATATAAAGTAATGTTAGGAACATGTGTTTGTTATATATTCTTAAAAGGGTGAAAACTACATAACAGCTGTACAATTGACAAACTCTACTGAGGATAGACGTGGGCAGTGAAAGAGTTAATATTTAACTAGCTGTAATGAAGATGATTTCTACTGATGAAGATAACTATATATAAAGTGTTAAAAAGAAGACGAAAGACATGGCCAGACACTGGAAGACATGGGCGGATAATGCACACAGTCATCATGTTATTTATATACATGTATTTGTCCATGTAGCGTAATCCGAGACTCAATCAGTGAAACGATCGATGTAAATGATGTTATTTTCCTATAGATGTCATGTGATGTGCGAATGTATCAGTGAAGTAATACCAACCCATATCGTTTACCATCCGGGCTGCAAGCAAGACAAGTAAAAACAGAAGGGCACACATTATAATTTAATAGTCAGGTGAAAATTCAATGCGGTGATACAAGGGAAGCAACTCTGTTTAACCAAACTGTTCAAAAGCTCAGAACAAGCATGAACTACTTGAGTACATCTAACTGCTAGTGTTCACTTGGATTCACAGCTATGGTTTCAGTCAATAATGTCTCATATAAATAGTGATAGCACATCTATATGTTGGCTTGATACAGAGGACGACTACCAATGTATATTGGTAACTAATACATGTTAAATAATTTTCACAATATGAATAATAAAAACCACTAGGCCTATAACACACAAATTATAACATTTAGCAATGACTTGTTTATTATGAAATACAATTTTGTACAGTGCCAGCATGGGTATAGCCAGGTTTTTCCTGAGAGGTGGGAGTGGAAGGGATTGGGAGGTAGGAGTGGCCTAAAATGCAGTTTAAATAAAACTCGTTAGCAATTTTTGTTTGGTAATTTTCTATTGTTATACATGTATTATCAAATTTTTATCTTTGATTTTTCAAAACTGAGTGACATGACAATGAAATTATTTTAACTGAGTGACATGATGAAATTATTTAACTGAGTGACATGATGATGAAATGATTAAAACTGAGTGACATGATGATGAAATGATTAAAACTGAGTGATATGATGATGAAATGATTAAAACTGAGTGACATGATGATGAAATGATTAAAACTGAGTGACATGTTGAAACTATTAAAACCGAGTCACATGACAATGAAATGATTAAAACCGAATGACATGACAATGAAATGATTAAAACCGAATGACATGACAATGAAATGATTAAAACTGAGCGACATGATGACGAAATGATTAAAACTGAGCGACGTGATGACGAAATGATTAAAACTGAGTGATATAATGATGACATGATTAAAACCGAGTCACATGACAATGAAATGATTACAACCGAATGACATGATGATGAAATGATTAACACTGAGTGACGAACATGAATACAACTCTCTCTCTCACTCACTCACCTGCCATCACTTGGGTAGAGCTGTATATTTCTGAAGACTATTTTTACTTTTTCCCGTGCTCCTGCTATAAAGTGGTATTGACAGTTGTAGCTCGGTTTATAATTTTGAGGATAAAATGGTGAGAAAAATTTCCCAGATTTTCTATTTTTATTGCTATCAAAATAATATGTACATGGAGTTCCAGGAATCTTGTTCCCATCTATTGTGAACTGATCTGAAAAACAACAAAGATGAATTTATTACTAACTAAACAAAACACACATGTACCTATACAAAATTTACAACGAGCATGGATTCCGCAGGTGTCTCCTGCTATTTCATCATTCCTCCCAGGAATCCTGCCCAGTAACAATTTGTTGGTGGGAAATCGTTTTCTAACAATTAAACAAATGCCTATTTACCTTTTAAAAAAACACGCAATGGTTTTCATTCAGCTGATTTCAATTTTGGACATGATTTACAATCACTTAAAGTATTTCGAGTGTTAGACTTAATCGATGTTGACCAAGTGAGAACGGTTGGGATATAACAATCATATTATTGTTAAAACACACATGGAGTTTATAAAACCTCATCCCTGACAAGTACTGTGCCCAATTTGAGGTGAAATATCCTTATTTCATACCAGTACCTAATGAAGGATCTTTTTTCTATCGTTTAATTCTTGACTAGAGAGCCATTTTTATGTAATGCTCTAAAAATTAAACACAATTAATTTTATTTTATGCAAAAATAAATATGGGCCTGTTTCACAAAAGTTTGTATTACCAATTTTAGTTGTGGACATAACTTACGATAACAAATGCGATTCATGAAAAAGTGTAAACTTAACTTACGTGTAAAGTTGTACGTAAATCTACGATGACTTCTACCCACCCTTAAGAAACTTCTTAAGGTTTCAGTGCATCTTTACATCCTCGATTATATCGTAGAATACCATATTTATAAAATAAACCTTCAAACTGTCACTGTTAACAAAATTTATTGACATTGATTTATCTCCCTTTATAATCCAGTAGTCTCGTACCGAAATGCTTCATGTTGGTTCGAGACTAACGATGAAGAGAAACGATAAAGTGCGCATGCTTTTATCACCAGAACTGCCCGTTGCTAAGTGTTTTCCTTTCTCTTATCAAAGGGAGAGTTACTTAAGATGAGAATTTTCTTACGATCAATTTTCGAGAAACAGACGCTAAGAATACGTAAATTCATTCGTATCTTTTCTCTTAACTTTACTCGTAGACATAACTTAAGAACTTTTGTGAAACAGCCCCCTGAACTAAAAAGATCATACTAAAAATGGAATATATCCTCAAAACTATGACATCAGTTCAAACTGTGTTGCAGAATTTAATATTCCTGTGGTGTTCATAGGTACAATTCGGCTGGTGCTTAGTTCAGAGCGTTTTCAGATTAGAGTGGTAAACTTTAGTGATAGACCCAACACACACCACTCAATACCAAACTGCACGGGTCTCTCGATGACCTTCGGAAGATATCACTTTTTGTCATCACATCCAGAGTATAGATCTGACACGGCCATATCACGATTGAACACAGACAATGGAATTCCAGTTTAATGAGGGTCTGGTATAGAGGGGTTTCACTGTCCCTCCAACCCTCCCCTTACATTAATATTGTTATATCTTTCAAAAGGTTAAAGAATGAATACTATTTAACATGATTACCGGTAAGTAATGTAGCAGAATAACAGGTAAGTTAAGACGTGTACTGCAATGCAAGAATGTTTAGAGAAGTTGTAACACATCTATTAACAACAGAAAACTATCTGTGCCAAACATTGCAGTTCTAGCAAAATGACCTTCATTTAATTTGTAAAAAAAGCTAAATTTTAGTATGATTAGTGTAATAACACAATGGTATGAGACTAACGAATTAGTTAGTTATAACGTATGTACATGCAATTAAGGTTCAAGCATGTCTATCTTGGTCACACAGTCTAGCTGGCTTGACCGCCTGCTCAGGAATGAAGTTAGTGATAGTATGAGAGAGGAAACCCGCTACTCCTATTTGATAAGTAGCAAGGGATTTTTTATATGCTTTTTTCCATAGACAGGACAGAACATACCACAGCCTTTGTTAACGAGTAGTGGAACACAGGTCACTGTACTACAATTAAATATCCCATCACCAGGATTTGAACCCAGTACCCACCAGTCTTAAGGCCAATGATCTAACCATTATACCATGGTGACCGGCCCAAAGAAATGGAAGATTATAAAAATGGGATTAACTAACCGCATGATGAAAAATGGGATTGACACAGTAATAATATATAATTGGATTAACTAAGTAAATAAGTGCATGATTAAAAATTGAGTTGAAATTGAGTTTACTGGGTGCATGATCAGAAACTAGATTAACTGGGTGCATGATGAAAAATTGAGTTAACTGGGTGCATAATGGTATGAAGAAATAATATCGGCGGTAAGATGTACAAAAGAAGATATCTTTTTTCATTTCTAAACTTTCACGGATGTCCTCCAAGTTTGAAAGTTGAGGCTGCAGCCGCTGCAATGAGAGTTTGTTCACATCTTCATTCACCGTAAGAATACGCTGCTTTACTAATATCGCTCACTTTGTCATTATAAAAGTGAGACTTGTCGAGTAGATGACGACTATTTGTCCTTGAACCTGATAAACCTGATATCGTTAGTAATCAACATCATATTGTGTTTATCTTGCAATCTGATCACATCTGGTAGACATTTTCTTTTGTTTCATGTTTCAACTCTTCCCTCGGTTATATGATCTCAGTATTCTTGTAGAATAAAGAAATACAATTTGACTGAAAGAGACATACAGTTGTAGATGATGGGTTTATTCCAGTTAGTCAGTCAGTAATATATTCTTGTAGAATAAAGAAATACAATTTGACTGAAAGAGACATACAGTTGTAGATGATGGGTTTATTCCAATTCTATCAGTTATTGATGATCGACTATTTACACAAATGACACATCAATTAATACATTTGCGAACGCTCAATGTACTGATAAATTACTAACATGCTCTAAACAACTAGACATCTCCTGGGATAAAACGCTTTGCTGAGCACCATTAGGCACAACCGTGCTCTTTTGTTACAGTCCCCTTCATTGGTTGCCGTCAGTAACAAGTAATGATATTTCCTATATTCCACTCAAGTTTGTTCATTTATAATGCAATTAGAAGACATTAAAAGCATAGAGTCAGACATAAAACATTTCATACCTGACTCTGAAAGTAAAACAAACGTAAATATAACAACAATCTTCCTGCAATTCCATCAAAGCAAGGATTTTTAACCAAACGTGTATATGCTTTGATGATATTATTTTTTATATAGTCACAAGTTTATGTCCCTTAACTAAGACGTAATTCATTAATAGTGTATTCCCTGACAATGTTATTCCTTGGAATATATACATTTGTAAATCTATCTGGTAAACTGAAGAAGAATAACTTTGCACAAAATTGTTTAATTTATAACTTTTGTTATTGCTGTATCATTGAATTTGATATGGAATTAGTTTTAAAAGTTTGGAAAACACTGAACGATTAAAATATTAAATTTGAAGTACATGTATTACTTAAATTGCTTATGAAGTTTTTAATATTATGGTTTTTTATATGAAGAAAAATGTAGTAAAAATGAAAGATACAAAATTATGAAATATTATTTACTGCCTCGATAATAAGTTATAAACATTTGATAGTTGTGATTGGAAGAGAGAGAGATGAAAATAAGCCAAGAGTACAAAGCTAAACAATACAAAACATTAACGTTTCTATGACAATATTACCATTATGAAGAAATTTATGAGGCATATTGTAATAATCTTCACTTTGTTCTTGTGATATTTCTGAAATGCAATGTATCAAAATGAGCTGCAGGTATTTGCGAAGTAATGAGATTATAACTCGACGGAACAGTTGATCAATGATGTGTGGATGTCTCAGCTAGCCAAGCTGTACTGCACATTCAAATCTTTACATTCTTTATCTAATATTTACCTTAAGATACGACAAACCTATCTTTACCCTGCAACTATAATGTTACTATATCTAATATTTACCTTAAGATACGACAAACCTATCTTTACCCGGCTCTATCTACATCTGTACCTTAACCTATAAATATAGAGCGGGGCATAGCTTAGAGGTAAATTGTTTGCCGGAGTTCGATGGATTGATCCTCCCCAATGTTATTTTCCAATACAACCAGTGATCCATGACTGGTGCATCAAACGCCATAGTGTGTGTTATCCTGTCTGTGTGAAAGTGCACATAAAAGATCTCTTTCTGCTATTCGAAGAAGGCTAACCTCTGTAACCAAGTGTAGATATGACATCCAATAACCGTTGATTAATAATCAATGTATTCCAGTGGTGTAGTTAAACATACTTTATTACAATTATATAAACTATTTACAACTTTAAACTATAAGGACTGCTTTATATATTTACCTTAAACTACAACTTCTCTATCTATGTCTTTAACTTAAACTTTAAGGACTGCTCTTTGTTTATCTTTAACCTCAAAAATACCTTTATTTGTCTAATTCAGCCTGAAAGGGAACATTTAATAAAAAAGAAACAATTTATCAAATTTAGAAAGGACTCACTTTTATCTAAAAATTGGTATCGCCCTTGAAAGCCCGTGTAGTTGCCAGGAATCCCTTCTGAATGGAGTTCCAGAATGAGGCTGCGACTGGCTGAGTAATACTTTTTTCCATACATGCGGCCAATCATAGTTATGTTTCCACACAACTCCAAATCAAACTTATTATGTTCATTCACTTCTGGGCGATCGAGATTTAAAAATAACCTCAAGTAATCTGCACAAACACTGAAATAAAGAACAGATTTAAAATAAATTCTAACACATTATTTTGGTCAGAATGTTCCCTCCTTGGATCAAAGCCCCTTGGTCAGAATCTTCCCTCCTTGGATCAAAGCCCCTTGGTCAGAATCTTCCCTCCCTGGATCAAAGCCCCTTGGTCAGAATCTTCCCTCCCTGGATCAAAGCCCCTTGGTTTAATCTTCTCTGCTGCCTTGCACTTCCGAGACTGAAATTGCAAACTTTAGAGATAGCCACAAACTAAATGCCCACCCAGACAAGATTTACACTGGGATAAAGCAGATGTGTAATAATTTCATTACAGTTTGACACAAAAACCCTCTGATACCTTGATATCATGATTTGCATTAAAACAGACATCTTTAAAGAACGATTAGTCTTTATTTCTGTCCTCCTGATCACTGTATATATGGCTAATAAAGATGTTTCTTAAGCCTCCCACTTAACATCTTCAAAGTGAACAAAGATTCATCAGTAAAGTAAACACTATTCAATCAAGTGTCACAGAGAGCATTACAATTCCTCTACCTCTTCCACACCTTCAATACAATCGGATAGAAAAGAAATGACTTTCTGTACCCAGGGGAGATAATTAATCTTTCAAGTCTCCAGTCCCATCTGGAGCAGGGCTTAATTGACATGTTAGCGTCAGATGCACAATTGCAGGATCAACATTCACAAAGTATGTTTAAGCCATAACGTCTATGGTCAAATGTCCTGGGGGGATATGAAAGATGGAATGGGAGTTTTAAACGAAACTGTCAAGAAAAGGTGAGTACATGTTTGTGTTATGCTTGGTGGGAAGCATACTGCATAACACAGTTCATAACAAAGATGAAGGTTTCACTCCAAGACGAAGGTTTCACTTGGCTTAATACACATTTGATTACGAAGACGATCAAAGCTTAATACAGTTCATAACAAAGATGAACGTTTTCCTTGGTTTAATACATACAGTAATATTATAACTAGCTGCATCTTATGAACTCGTTCTGCATATTTCGCCCAATCTCTACCAGTATTGAAATTATACAAAAAGTAATAATAATGTACTTTTTGACTAATACATGTATAAATATTGCTGAGTGATGAAATTCCATGATAAATTGAGATTAATATCAAACTGGACATCTCTGCCACTTTACAATTTTAGGTCACTAAATTGATGTCAGAGAAGGAATAAGGCATAAGGACATGTTTTATTTGTTGCAGATTATATACTGAAACAACTAAGGTATGTGTGTCGAAAAACATGTATTTTACATGAAACCAGATAATGTTATTTCTAAATGATCAAAACAACGTATGAATATATTAAATCTGCAGACATGCCATTAATAAAGTAACATTCGGGGCCAAATGCATGGCGATATGTTTTATAATCTAAGGGGAAGTGGGGTGTAGTTCAGAGCAAAAGAGTATCTGCATGAGGATCGATAGGTCGACCCTCCTCAGTGGACCCATTGATCAACGACTGGCCCATTAAAGGCCATGTTGTGTGCTATCCTGTCTATGGGATCCCTTGCTGTTATTTGGTAACAGTAGCCTATAGATGTGACTGCAGCTGGTTTTATCTGTGACCAAGTCTCGATATAGCCATGCGTTTGACATCCAATAACCGCTTCAGGATTAATAATCAATGTATTCCAGTGGTTACTAATCTAAGTAAGCTATTATGCACTTCTAGATTGTAAGTAAATCATTAAATGATCACACATATAATTATTGTTCCACAGATGTCCACAGATAGATACTTAATGTTAACACAAGGAAAGCAAGAAATACGTAAAGTACTTTTAAATAATAAAATATCACTACAGATGTGCACCCATTGGGAAGGGAGAACAATAAAAGGAATTTTAGATTGCTATCAAAACAGTTGCCATGACATTTCTCTATAAGAACATATATACAAAGAGAGTGACGGTCCCTGATTGAAGTAGAATAAGACAAGAGTTAACTCAGAGCAGATGGTATTTCCCAAGACGGAACCGGTTAGACAAATTTCACACTTCCAATGCCAGAAAGCATTGTGGACAAAAGCCTTCCATAGGCTGGTAATGATTAACTGAACACGTACAGGCTCTCCAAGGATTGGCAGTCATCTGCAATTTTGTTGGTGTATGTCCAAGGCGATTACCTATTCCAGTGGGAAATAACACGTCTTGTGTTTAATCGGTTTCTCCAAGCGGGTTATTGCAGACACAGCTATGTGGACTGCAGGGAAACCCTTTGTCATTACTTAAACACTGACACGGCCAAAACACACAGTCTGAGCAGAATATTATACACATTTTATTAAGATTAATTTTCCTTATCTGAATCCTGATCTGTCTGTATTGGTGGTATGCAAAGGAACAGCAGATGATCTGAACCATCTGATGGAGGTAGACGATGATTACATTCAGTGTATGGTAATCTGGAGTATTTTCCAATATTCTTCCATATTCATTTTACCTACTGCAAACAATAAAACACTGACATGGCCAAATGGGTATCTCTGCACAAGGTAGATGAAAGGAATATTACGACAAAGTTGAGATGGCATGTACTCACAAATCACAGCCAAGATCTCCATTTAGGTTGTTGTGTTCCAACAAAGGCCAACTGTCAGACAAATATTAACTGGTTTTTATTAATTTTCTGTATAAACAGGCTTGTCGATGCGATGTTATCTTTCGGGTATCAGTGGACGTGGCAAAATCTACTTTCTGCAATCGGTAACCTTGGCAATTGTCATCAGCAAACATTTTTAAAAGAAATAACTGAGTTGAACAATGGTTTAAAATGGTGGCCCGCATTCAGAAAGTATAAACTTTAGTCGAAATGAGAAGGATAAATATTATAATAACTTTTGGATGGAAAATATGGAAAAGTCGGGAAAAAACATTAAAAAGCCAGAATTACGGTTAAACCCGAAAAACTTTCATCTTTGATAGATAATCTAATTCTGATTTACAAAGATGATCTTTCACTGATTTACAAACATCATTTCATCTTTTCATTGATTTACAATGATCATCGTACACTGATTTACAAAGATGATCTTTCACTGATTTACAAACATCATTTCATCTTTTTACTAATTTACAAACATCATCTGTCACTGATTTACAAACATCATCTTTCACTGATTTACAAAGATCATTTTTCATTGCTTTACAAAGATCTTTTATTAGTTTACAAAGATCTACAGGGACTGGTGAACAATTAAGGGTTTATAGGATTTTTTGTTTGTTCTGCTCTCTTAAAATTAAATAAAACTGGCTATCGATCTTTCATTACTTTTTTTGTTACTCATGGTGTTAAAATTCTGTTTTAAACATGACTTTCCCACAGTTCAGTTAGTGGCTTCCTGTGTGATAAATGTTCTTGTACACAGGGAAATTGTATTTGTCCACCCCCGAGACAACAATAGCAGATGTCAGTATCTCCACAACGCTGAAGAAATGAAGATTGTTGGCACTAACCACATGCAAAAATGAAAAACTATTTTGTATAACAACAGATGAAGAATCAATAGGCCTAACAGTGAGGGGAAATAATAAAGGAAGAAGCGTAATATTATGCGGAGATCAAACACATTGGAGTGGAAGTGATAAAACAAAATGAATGTGGGCAGAGTTAGCGTGGCGTTACACTGCTCAGCTGTTCTGGCTCTGGACCACTTCAAGAACATCAGTCATAAAAAGGAGATAAAGTGAATTATCTACAATTATTACATTTCCCAGGGAGGCCTGTGTAACTGGTTTTAGCTTGATCAATAGCTGTGGACCATCTTTTATTGCAGAGTAGGTGAATATAAGTTACAAGCAACACAGTTACATATGAACATTTCGACGAGAGCTGGAGAATATTAAGAGTGTCTATGTCGTACCATGTTTATGTCATGCCATGTTTATGACTAGAGTACTATCATATTTCTTGTATAAGAGCAAGCCTTGTAGACATAGCATTAAATAGACACAAATGTAATACTATTTAGTATTATTACATATATTATATATATTGTTTAAAATCATTCTGATAGAGAAATGGAGGAAAGCTTGCTTGTACATGTATAAGAATAACTAATGTTCAGCAATGACTTCATATTGGCAATGTGACCAACATATTTGAGCAGCCTAAGTTATAATAGTTACACATAACTCGATTGTGCGCGTTAAGACATTATGTATTATATTTCCTTGCATATTTTATCTCCAGTAGGTAATATAATATAAAATTGGATGCCAAAAAAAAAGGAAAATATGTAATACTAAGATTTTGCATGCAACATGTATCACAGATTTCCAGTATAAAATACTTTATAGTATAACTGCCTTTCTATGTAAAATTTTGTAAAGAAGATATGTCAATAGATTTATTAGAATATTTATTTGTAAACAGTTCTAGAACAGAACTGATATGGAGGGAATAATGGATTAAAAGAATGACAGGATCAGTGATTCTGGAGGACAGTTCTAAAGGGCAGATCTGTAAGGAAGATGACGTGTGAGAATGTCTTCTCTCTGGTGCCGATGATGTTGCAGATAGTTTAGTTTGTAGTTATTTTTCTATAGGAACTGTGCCTCATTCTGATGTAGCCAGTGATCCACGACTGGTTTATCAAATTCCGTGGTGTGTATTATCCTGTCTATGGGATAGTGCACATAAAAGAC
>JAULBR010100940.1:0-11193 GCA_032355825.1 Melanodrymia aurantiaca
AACGCGGTTTATTTGAAGATCGATGAGGCCATTTCATACCTTGTTCAATGTTTTAATGAACGTCACTCATTGATCTCGCACAGTAATTACAAATCATGTTTACAAACAAATGTCGGCATTGCTTCAGATCGTTTGATAACTTTGATTGAAGGCCCCGTTACCAGTCCTCATTTTAGCTAAGCCATAAGTCACGTGACTAGTTGCATTCTGTAATAATCATGTCTTAGTTTTCTTTGAAGATCGATGAGGCCATTTCATATTTTGTTCAGTGTTTTAAATAACGTCACTCATTGATCTTGCACATGTACAGTAATTACAAATCATAATGTTTACATACAAATGTCGGCAATAGTTCAGATCGTTTGGTTACTTGCTCACAATACTGATAAGGCATCGACTAGTATATAGGTTGCGCAATTCATACTTAACGTTTCAAACTTTTTATTTATTTTAACACATAATATTAATATCGACACAACAAGACACTTTTCTAAGTAAAATTCTTAATTGGGATCAAAACATATATCGACACAAACGTAATATCGACACAATCATATCGACTCAACAGAGGAAAAACATGGTAGTTAACACACGTTTCGACCGGGACCGGAGAGTCATATCGACACAAACGATATATCGACTCAAGCAAGTTCGACACAACGGTGCTCGACTGTAGTTGAGAAATGTTAAGTTTAAATTTTGAACTCCCATGTAACACGTTTTTTCTCTAGTTTTGTGGAGTGATGTATATATGTTGAATAAAAATGTTCCTGAGATTTGTTTATATTGACTAAAAAGTTACCAATTGCATGTTTGAAATTTCTGTATGCACCATTTTACAGAAAAGATGTGTAGAAAAGCTGACCTCCTTGTGAGCACTTCTGATGGGATTACTCCTCTACATGACGCTGTGAACAACAACAAAGTCGATGTTTGTCGATTGCTTATTAAATATGGAGGTGACTATGAATTGCCACTATTTCAGATAGATGTCTCTATATTTAATCAGAGTAGTTATCATATCTAAGTAAAGTAAATTCTTCGCATCTCAGCATTCACAACTATTAAATACCTGTGTTCTGGGTGGGTTTTGTCTCCTTGACTTGGAACATTTTGTAAGGATAAAACAATCGTCATTCAAGTACAGATCTAGAATTTATGAAAGGAGCGGATGTGGTGGTGGGTGGGGAGGGCGAGGGCACTTATAAAATATTTATATTTTTACCAAATCTTAAACTTTCGTTTCAAATAAACTTAATTTGTTTGTGAATCGCCAGGTATCAGTTTGTTGAAAGCGAAAACCAAACTTGGTTTTTACCCCGTGGATCTGGCTCAGACGATCGAGATGAAGAACTTACTGAGTAGTGCTCTTCAAATGATGTTTGTCAACGACAATCAGTCAACTGATGAACTGATGCTTTCACAAGACGTGTTATCTTCTCAGGGTAAACTACTCCTTCATAGAATATTTTAATTCTTATGACCAGGGTTGGATAAATCCCATACCCGACAGCCCAGAGCTACCAGATTTTCCTCCTGCGCTACTGCTTTAGCATGTGTAGGGAGCCCAGTGAGCTACCAAATAAATATATCAATAAAGCTTTGTATTTCTGATACTCATTCAGCCACTTGTATGTTTTACTAACTTTGTAGAAGTTTGTTACACATTTGAGTTGAGTGATATCATTAAACAATCTTAATACAATGTTTAAGACTACTTTAATTTATACTTTATTGCAATGCTAGTTTTATAATTGGTGTTATAGTTTCCCAAAAAATTATTCTAATTTTTATTTGACAGTTAATCTAGACAGGCATGCATATTTCTTAGCTTCTAGTTTATTAGTAAAGCTTAATTGTGTTCTATTTTAGATTCACAGCATTCAATAGACTTTCAACGAACCAGCTACATACCATCAGATTTTCTGTACGAGCAAGTGCTGGGCACTGAAGATGGCTTGGTCAGAGCCTGTGTTAAGGATTGCATCAAATATATTATCCTAGTCACTTTTCTTTTAAACTCCTACATTACTGTAACGGGTCTTGTACTCAAGTACAACTCCAGAACACCTAAAAAGCACTCTGCTTCAGCTGCTACAATAGACACAAGTCGAGGTTCAAGTCCAAACTCACTGAAATTCAGACAAAATTGTGTTAAAAATATATCAATCACAGGGACGCAGTCAACAGGAAACAATATCAAAAGTGAACCTTTGAATCTATTGAAGCCAAAACATGAAAACGGTCAGAACAAAGTGACTTCCAGACAATCACACAGACTAAAGCTGAAGTCTGATGCCAGAGCTTTTGAAAAAACTTTGGCAAATATTCCATCAGAACAAGTGGAGCGATCTAAAGATGAGACTTCGTGCACACTGCAGCCTGTAGACCAAACACGGGGAGACTTTCATCACCTCAGGAAGATGAAGCATCACTTGAGACATTTTGAATCTCATTTACAGAAATTAACAACCAAAGAGGAATTCAAAACTTTAGAAACAAAACTTGCATGCATGAATTGTTACTCTCTGTTGTGGTCTTTGAAATAAGTGGAAATCATTTCTTTTTACAACATTTGTGGTTCTATTCTTTACGTTTAATTTGATTTTGATATCTCAATTCAGATATCTCAGTGCCAAACTTGTAGTATTCCCCTTTAATAGTAGATTAGAATCAGTGTGGTCTGTGATACACAACATCTTTATTCGACTTATGTTTAATGTTATTTGCAACCTGCGCTGAGGTTCTAATATCTACTGCTGTGTTAAGTACTGTGCTGTCTATGGGATTGTCCATATGAAAGACATTTGGCTGCTTATTGGAAAGAGTATCATATGTGGCAGCAGTAGGTTTGTTTGGCAATATGTCCTGATGCATTCCCTGAGCATGATTGCTTCATTGCCATTTGCATCCATCTTCAGTAACTTGGTTGAGCAAATCTTAATGGTTGCTAATTAAACAAATTGTTTGGCTGTTGATTAACTTTCTTTTGTTTGTATTTGAACACGAAGTGAAATTATAATTTATTTAGTTATTGCAGTTATGTTCTTCTTAAATTTTGGTGCATTCTTTTTTGTAGAAATGTAGACTTAAAAAAAGAAAACTTTTTCAAAGTCAAACATTTGTAACTTTTTGAAAGGAAATTTTGTTTTATTGACTTGTATTTATGTATTTATTTGACTAATTTAGTTTAAAATTCATAATGAAAACAAATTACATATTCGACAAATTATACACTTAAACAGTTTGTTGATAATGTAAATTTATAAAGTTTTGCGACTAACAAAATACTGCGAAGTTCATCGCAATACTTTCTCTACACAGTAGTATGTTACTTTTTTTCGGAATTTGAAATAAGACACAAAGATTTCAAAATATTTGGAAAAACATTGCTTTATTTAATTATCAACCAGTCGTAACCAAATTGTTCAGGCTTTGTCAATCAGGAAATTACCCACTCGGTAATCCTGATAAACGCCAGCCACGGAGAACGATTTCTTTATCTTTTGATAACTGACCTATGCAGTGCCACAATCCACCGAGCATGAATAGGCTTGATCACACATATTCTTAAATCAACACCTTTGACGTTCTTTTCTTTCAAATTCATTGCCACGACTTCAGCACACCACTGAGTAAACGTTTTTAGTTCTTTTTTTAACTTTCTTGGTGTATGGCACAAGTGCAAAGTTGACATACTCCAACATAGTAGAAAGCTGCATATATAATAAGTGTCCAAAATATTTTAGTACTGACCATATATACCTAGTACTATTGCATTATTTGACAAACCAATTCGTTGATCTGACGGCTTAAAACGCAATGTCAACTAATATTTATATACATAATAATGACGTAACAGATAACAACCTAAAAATCCAATAACAAATATATATACATAATAACTGATGTAATATATAACACTAATTGTATCAGTAGCTTATAAATGTATTGTTCATTGGAGAAAGTTATTGTGCATGTTATTATCACTCTAATATGGATCTTCATGTTAAACACAAATCGACATCCTTTCAGATTAAAGAGAGCAAAACTAGGTGGTTACTCTTCAGACTACTGTAAATGTAGAGTTTTGCAAGCAAGAAAGTGCTGCGAAAAGTGCGATGAACTAATCATCCAATACTTTCTCTATGCAGTAGTATGCTATATATACAACAACATGATTGTGTTTTTATTAATACAGTTCTAGAAGTACTTTCTACAAGCAGTTTTGGCCATTGTTGACCGATCGCAATACTTTCTTGACGCAATACATAGTAGATTTACAGTATTCAACATCTGGTCATGTGAGGGCTAACGTTCTTGTTTCTGGCTGTTCATCTGCGAAGTCTGGATTTCGTCAACCTGTGTTTATATATCCGTGCTATATCATTTATTCCCTATATTTTCGTTCACATCCCACTTCCGACACCAAATGTTGTTTTAGGTATTCCAGAGTGTATAATATTTTACTCCCTTACACTTTAATCAATTTTCTGTTCTCTTTGATTAGAAAATGATGTGCCAAAAAGTGCCAATATAACATACAGTAATATTTTAGTGGTTGTGTTTTAACCATTCATTGCATGAAGCTGCATGACAAATCAGTGGCCAGAGACAATGGATGTCAACACAATTTCTGGTACAGATTTTGCATGCAATCCAGGGATAGACTAAATTAGTACATGTGCCTTGTCTCCCGTCCCTTTATACGAATAGATAAATGACAATTGCGAATGACCCCTAAAGAATAATTTTATATTGATCCAATTGTAACAAAATAACAAACATAAGATATTTTCTGCTATACTTTTTATTAAAATAGTAAATTATGCTCATTTCGTTATTTTTCTTTTCAATAACAATTACTTTTTTTATGACGGTTGCCACATGTGAGGCAGTATAAGATGAACTTTTGCAAACATCTGTATGTACATACATAGGCCTACTTACAGATTTCTTGGTGATCGAGTGCTATCGTTGACTCTGCATAGTGGGCGAATCTGTGCAATAACTTAAAATCTTAATGATTTGTTAGGCTAGAAAGGACTTTGACCCATGTGCCAATGCAATATGTATATCTATTTATCTACTAGTCATCATATTGTTCCATTGTGGTGAAGTAGAATCATAATAATTATGTGCAGCCAGATAGATGCACGTTTAGGAAACAATCCTGTCAAGACAGATAACCGGACTAAATTTTATCATTTGTCCACGAACCTCTTATTTGACAAACTGAATATCTGGGCCCGCTTCTACAATATTGGTCCTGGCAGCCATGAACTGACCGAGATCAAACAGTAACTGTTTCCAGATGGTGTCAAACATCCAGAGAAAATCCACATACATGCATTTAGCATACAATTTACGGTACCCAACAAGCTTTTATATTAGCTTTTATATCTGTTTGCAGGCATCTGGTATGTACAAATGGTGGTATCATTAAATGATGGCGCTGTGATGTCTGATGTTATTGTATAAAGTTGAAAACCTTTTAATAAACTAGATCATGGAATGCATGTACAAACATTAACTGGCAAGCATTAAGTTAGTTATAAACTTATTTACATGCTTATATCCTATTAAAGTTAAAGGGAGAGACCTTAATATAGGCTCTGTCTGTTGACCAATCCCTAACGTAATAAACGTTAATAAATAGTTTTAAAAAAAAGAAGTTCAAGCACGTCTGTCTCAGACATGTATCCCAGCTGCCTCGACTGCCATGTTAATACGAGAGAGAAGACCTGCTGATTATTACTAAACAGCAAGGGATCTTTTATATGTACTCTCCCACAGACAGGCCAGTACATACCACAACATTTTTAATGAGTAGTGGGACACTGGCCAGTGTATGTGCGAAGCATTCACTAGGGTTGAAGCTGGTACTGCAATTAAAAATTCCAGCACTTCAAGCGGGATGGTAACCCAATATCTACCAGTTTGGATCCAGATTGTCTAACCACTGCACTAAAGGGATCAGTCAAAAGCATATTGACAGCCTGTTGTACAAACCCAAACAGATTGTGTTGGAGGTAATATTGAATCGGTACAGGTGGAGTATCTAAAACTGCTATGAAATTTAAATGTGCTGCTAAAGATGATTTGTTGGTTACTGTTCATGCAAGGCACAAAAGAACAAGATAACTGCGCATAGGGCTACTTGTGAACATTTGTTTTATGGCGATTCAATTAAAAACTAGTTCTTAGTTTGTCAGAATGTGATGCTCTAGATATAACGGAGGAAATTACCGACAGACAGATTAAAATGGCAGAAAGGTAAATATCTTCTGTCAGAAATTACATTTTGTAAATAGAATGTGATTGTCAATCTGTACCATAAAATTTATAGTTGTCATTTGATTAGTTAACTTGTCGAATAATGGATCTATCATATGACAGCATTGTTTCTTTAACAAGCATGAAGTCTGAACTTTGTGACGTGTTGAACTTGATGTGACAACAACAATAAACGTCTGGGTTGTTTTTATTTACATTCTATTTTTGACACGAATAGTAAATATTTAATGTTAAAAATACAAAATGTATAAAAAATGAGACGGACGTATACTCGGTGGCTCATATTTGTTTCACAACTTTTATAGACTTTTAGATAACATGTTTTCTTTAGACCTAACGAGAAAGTAACTTGGCAATAAGAAAAATGCTATATTATTGTGTGAAAATTACATAATTTAGTTAACAAATACAAATTATTTCCATATAAACACATGATAAAGTTCTGAACAAAATCTGTGGTCTGCACAATGGATGCAATACCAACGTTTAGCAACACTTCCGCAGTTTGTCTTTACTTCAAGTTATATATTGAAAGATTGATTTTTGTGTGATCACTGGTATGTTTATTTTAGTATGGAAGAAACTCCGGGCAGCTGGTGGGGTGGCTGGCTACAGTCGGCAAAGGAAAAGGTGAGCTATAAATTTTACATCGCTTGAGTACATCATAACATGTGATTGCAAAATCACTAAGACAATAATTTTTCAGGTTTTCCAACCGCTCCTTCCAATGTTTTATCTTCTACACTTAGTACTGTGTATTAACTTATATAAGTTATAAGTTGTATCCTAATAATTTATTGTTCTGTCCATTCAGTGTATCTTTCTGGCCATCCCACCCGTTCTGTCCATCCTATCCTTCAATTGTCGAACTCACTTTTCTTTCTGTTCAACCAACTTGTTGATAGTTAACACATATATATCTATGTTGGTATTCAGAAACATTATCTAACATTGGATAGATGCATCCATGGGGAATCACTATTCTACATTTTTGTATTGTTACTATTACATGTATTACCATTAACAAAACATTTAGGCAGCATACCATAAGAGTTTCTGTCTATGGCATTTTAATATAATAATGTAGTACTTTATAATATATGTTGTTTCCACGTGAATGCATTTGTGTGGCGTGTTATCAATTTATGTGCATATTATGAAGTTGTTTTTCTTAAAATATTTATTGTTTGAAGATCTGTTGTCGTCATCTTGTTTATATTATCAATGTGAACTGCAATAGGTGAACAGGTTTTTAATTATAAATTTTTTCTGTTTAGAGTATAGCTGCTGTTGATTTTGTAAAACGAGATCTTACAGAATTCACCAACACAATGAGCCAGGACACCACAAAGATTGTGGAAGCCACAAGTTCCACCATCAAAGATACACTCACGGTACTTAATACATGTAGTGTATTAAAACATTAAAGTTGGTTTGTTTAGTGACACCACTGTATAGAGCACATAGAATCATATCATGTTTGTTGAACTCTAGTTTCTTTTCAATGGAGATCAGGAGCCAATTTCACAAAATATGTCTATATAAGCTTTTTAAACTAGTTATGGACACTGATCGGTTGAAGTTCATCTACACATTGATCCTTGCAAAGCACTCTCTGAGCTGGAGTTGGTACTGGGAAATCCCATATGCACGAATGGGATTCAAACCCAGTACCTACTAGTCTTAACCACTGTACTACAGCCAGTGGTTCACAGTCCTGAATGTTCCAAATGTTTCGGTCGTGGGAGAGGAATTGTTATGGAAGTCTTCACAATCGTGATGAAAAGTAAAAGTAAAGTTTGTTTTATTTAATGACGCCACTAGAAACACATTGATTATAAATCAGTAGTTATTCGATGTCAGACGCATGGTTATGTTGGCACATGGTCACATAGGATTCACGCCACATAGGCTACTCTTCCAAGGGGTCTTTTATGTGCACTTTCCTATAGACAGGATAGCACACGCCATGGAATTTGATAAACCAGTCGTGGATCACTGGCTCAATCGTGATGACTTCAGATCATTTTTTATATGTAGATTTGGTTTTCATCATACTCCTCCGATATGATTGTATGCTTTAACCAGTAGTTAAAGGTACAGTATTTTACTATATTCCATTTTCATCACTTATTTACTCAGGCTATTTTCGGAAATTCCATGTGCATACTAATATAACTGAGACCTACAATGTACCATTTATATTATATTGCACTTTCAAAAAATGATTCCTTCGTGCCAGAAATTAAAACAGTAACTTAATTGACATGTTTGAAACTGTCCGAATTCCAATTTGATGCTATTGAGACCAGTTGGAACTCTATTCCAGAACTGTGAATCGAACACTCCCTAAGGCATTTTGTCACATGAATATCTCGTATTGTGTTAACTCATTTTAGGATGGATTTTGAAACAACCACTAATATATTATAAATGGACAATGCCAGCTGAAATCCAGATTAATTTTATAAGAAAAATTACTAAAACTTTCAAAAGCATGGTTGATAAAATGCATTCTTGTTTTGTTGTTAGGTGGAAAATACAGGCGTTGCTAAGGACAAAATGAAGCAGAGCATCAACACCATGTTAACTGGTTTGTCCAAAGCTCTTACTGTACCTCATGATGACCATGTTCCTAAGCCAAAGCAGTCTCAACAAGGAGCAGCCATATTTGATAGGTCAAAAGTAAGTCGGATTTTGTTAATAAAAGTTTGTTTTATTTAACGAAGCCACTAGAAACACATCGATTATAAATCAGCGGTTATTGGACATCAGAGGTATGGTTATATTGACACATGGTCTCAGAGAAAACACGCTGTCGCCACTTCATGGGCTACTCTTACCGAAAAACAGCAAGGGGTCTTTTATGTTCTTTATCCCAGAATAGCACACAACACAGAATTTGATAAGATTTTGTTAATAAATAATATCACAACCTTTGAAGTACTGAATTAATTTGAACAAAAGTCAGGTTGAGTCGGAACATAAAATCACTGGAAATTTTAACAAAGACATAAAATAACTTATGTGCATAAAACATTAAGTGTTTTCGTGTATTTTGTCGATTATGATTGTATTTTGTGTCCAATTTTCTTGCATATTCTGTTATCTATAATTACAAAAAAAAACATTTAAGTCTCTCATAATTGTACACATTTAAAATTATGTATGGATCTAATAATTATTCCCATAATATTCAGTTACAATGTCCTGTGGCTACAATTTGTGTTCAAAACTAAAATTAATTTAATCTAATAATATTTCACAATTTTTGTTAAAACGGTTAAATTTACAAATTTGTCACTTTGTTTTGACTATTAGGCTCGTCTTCATGCTATTCAAGTTGATCCAGGGACGTATCTAAATGAACCCAGTGGCCCTGCAGGTCTATTCCAGGATTGGGTGGAAGGATTCAAGTTGGATGAAAAAAATGGACATATTTCTGAGCTACTTGTAGTAAATGTGGAAGTTCGTGCATTTTACACCAGACTGGTAAATACATTTGTTACACATTAAGGAAAATGGTGGCATAATATTTATGTTTAAAAACAAATAACTATCTGTCTAGCTCTTTCTGGTGACCACATTTTCATTTCGTAGTATAAATTTTGTGTTTTGTGCTCTAATACATTGTTCTTTCTGCGTACCATCTAATGTGTCTTCTGATTCTACAATTCATGGTTTTAAATGATAGAAATATAGATTTGCAGTGGGTTCTGTTACAATCCCTAATGTAATAATAGGAAAAAAAGTTAGAAGGATGGGGGTACATACATTTTCTGTACTTTGTTTGACATTCGTTCTACTGACAACAAAAAAATCAAAATATTTTTAGGACATGTTTTGTTGCCACATTTTTTTTTATTTCTTTAGACTGCTTATTGACATTATCATAACAATTTTGTAAAATGTCACGATATTATTAAAAATTAATTAATTGAATGAATTGGTGTATGTAGGTTCCTTCCCAGCTGTTACATGCTGAATTCTGGCAACATTACTTCTACAAGTTACACCAGTTTGAGATGGACGAGGTTCGTAAGCAGGCCATGATGAGCCGAGCTGAACAAGAGCGTGAAGATTCGTTGGGATGGGAGGGTAATTGAGCTGTAATGATACAACGATGCGATACAAGTTCCACGATATGATACATTAATTCAGTGACAGTTGTATCACGATACATACATGTTTTAATGTTATCATAAAAATTGTATAAATTTGCTGTTTAGTAGCAGTGACTATAAAAATAGTTTGTAATTAAATTTATAATGGTTATCACGTTTCATAAACTAGAACTAAACTTTTCTCCTGTGAAGGAATCGGTTTACTATTAAAAGTTAAGTATTTCAATACGTATGATAACACAACCCACACATCAGGATATGTATCGTGTCACAACTTCTTGTATCATTACACATTTTGCTTTGTTTGCTAACTAAAAATAATCCGGTTTTTTATTAGACTGCTTGTTGTATAATAAAAATTTAGTAAAACGCTAGCTAAAGCTCAATATAAGAAATTGTGTCCATCAGACATAAAATTCCATGTGATGTGCTCAAGGTAAATACTTTAATTTTCCTGTATGCTCTATAAAAATAGAAAATAGAGACATTGCTACATGGACATACCCATGTTTGATTAGGAAGTTGGCTTTTAGCAAACAATATCTTCTTTAAGACATACCTTCTATGTTTGAGATTAATATATATTCATTATTTCTATAAAAAGATACTAAATAATATCATATTTTAAAGAAAAGTTCTAAGTACAGTAGAATCTCGTTCGCTCGAACTCGCAAGGGTCGAATACATGGCATCGCTCGAAGTCCCGAATTATTTTCGCATTAAACCCTTATATTAAGGTGCTGATGGGTCGAACATGCCCAGGGTCGAACAC
>JAULBR010100972.1:0-21040 GCA_032355825.1 Melanodrymia aurantiaca
ATTCCTTTGTGAGATCGGAAATATGGCAATGCCGCAAGTGTTAAAAATTAATAGGCAAACATTATAACAAATCTTTCCTTGAGTAAATATCGGAAAACTTTAGGTCACAATGTTCGGTTAAGTTAAATTTATGGGAATAAGCGAAGAAAACACAGGGTTTAATCTACCATACAATTTGGGGCCGGTAAGGCGAATTCCCAATTTGAAAAACATAATTTCCCAATTTTGAAAAAATAATTTCCAAAAAGTTTTTTTATTTAATTTTTTTTTTTTTACATTGACACAGCACAAATGACTGGATAATATGAAAAACAACTATCACTCTTTAAACAGGAAAATATCCCATTAATATAAGACATCCCAATGTTGACTACCGCAAACAAATAAAAACAAAAATTCCCCCTTTTCTGTCGATCGCGTTCTTTTTTTCCCCAATTTTCCAAAAAGGGTCCCTAGAAAAATGGTCTAGATTATACCCTGAAACACGACTGGTAAAACGACTAGATATGCTATGTACATTAAACATTTGGCATAACATACAAAGGTACTACTGTCGTAGTGTAACACAGGCAGACGTCGGTGTCAATAATTTCTATAGTTCGAAAAATAAATTTTAATTAATCAAATGCACTATTTAAAGGTAAATAATGTTTTGGAAATAATTGGGAATTCCGTTTCAGATAGGTATTTCCGCGATTCCAATCGCGGAAAATCAGTGCCTCTAGCTGCCTATGGTAAATGTCAATATAGGCTCTATCGTTTGAAAATGTACGAACTCAGATTGACAACAGGCAATGGGTAATAAATAGAATACCAAACTCGTTATTCGGCAATACAGGTTTACTCGCCAAAGGCTCGCGAAGGAAGACATTGCGTCACTAGTGCAAGAAAACCTGTATTGCCTCGCAGCTCGTTGAGTATTCTATAAATATTAAAAAGCAGATGGTTGTCTTCCCTGAGACTGAGATGGCGGTCTGACTTAGGTCAGAGCGTCGTCTCAGTCCCAGCGCCCTCTACAACATCCTCCGGATGGATGAAGGCGTAAAACCACATTACCCGTTACCCGTAGACCCCATAGTTGAAGCGGGGCTATAATTGACTTTAACATGTCTGACCGAGTTCACGTTTGCTCAGTTATGTCCGTCATTGGGCAATGATTCGAAAAATATACAAGCATATTAATCTTCTTTCTTTTGTCGAGTGCGGCATAAAGTAAATGGCAGCTTTCTGGACATGTCTTCTTTGGTTTCTTACAGTGTGTTTGTCACTGTCGCCTCTTGGTTAGTGTTGTAACGATCTCTTTACATATATATACCAACATTATATGCAATATAATTAGATATATTATGCAATATAAGCTATGATAAGATAACCTTTGATATACGCGGGACAGGGCAGCAAGGTGTCTTGCGGGGAGGGAATTTCTGTTTGTCATGAGCTGTAATCATTGTATAGATACTTATATTATCATTATTAAGATTGTGAACAACATAAACAAGACAAACACATCAGTTATAAATGGATGCCCTTTTAGGAACGTTGTTTATTATCCAGAAACTGTTCTGTAAATCAATAAAACAGACATCTGCAAACAATGACATTGATTTTCATTTGCTTAATAACCAATGCAATAATTATTATCATCTAAATGAAGTTAGTGCAACATACTCCTATAGTTTGTTTTATTTTGTTGACTGAAGGATTCAATGACCCAAACAAGCATTCGGGTAAACAACATCATCACCTAAAAATGTTGTAATAAAAGTAATAATATATATGTTTCCATATTCTGTCATTACGTCGGGTAAAACATTTCAATTTGTATATTTTGTATGTCAAAAATGTTTATGTCACATGATTTTCATTACTTCTTATCAGACAATATACAGGTATATAATCTTTTTGTCCACGGATGTTGCAACCTAACTTTAAACAACTAGAAACATTAATTATGTGTATATAAAATTATTTCTAGCTATATATATTCAACCATTGATTGCTTAATTCTAATGAACAATATCTGAGACAGATATACAATGCCAGTGACGCTGGACAATACTTGTTACACATAATATCTATAACTACTGGGGTACGTCCATATTGACCACAGTACTGTATACACAGTTCTTATCTCTACTTAACACTAGTTAACACTTCCAAAATATACATATTATTTTGCACAAGTATGTCTGCAATAGTATAGTACAGTCTTTAGAATCGGTCTGAAAGGACAATCGAAGATACAGACGCCTCGCCCAAGCATAGACAAAATTAACTTTGAATACAAGATGTATTTCATACCCTAATATTATTACCCTAGCATCTAATATTATACCATACACAAATAATATTGAGCATTCAGTCGTATAATCAAATTTCATACAATAATAGGTAGAGAAGTATTAATGAAATTCTATTACTAATGTTTATAAGCCATTTAATTTGCTTTCAATACTTTACTATACTTGCTCATTAACATAAACATGTAATAAAAAAACAAAAAATAACATTGAAATAAAGAGAAAAAAGAAAAACTAAATGTAAAAGAGATTGGCATGTTTACTAGTCAAATTAGACATTGGTCACAAGTTTGAAATACAACAAAAATAAATAAATAAAATGTCCTACACCACCCTAATATCTGGAAGCATAAAGCATTCCATTTTGTCACGTGCAAAAAAAAATCAGTTTTATTATGTCCTGGTTGTTGGAGAAGCATTAATTTTATGAATTTCCTGTTGGCTCAGTCTTTTATATGCATTTCCTTTTCCTTCTTATGTTGGCAACAATTATAACTCATCCTGTTAAGACATTTTGATTCAAATGTTTATGCTTCTCTTAGTCTTAGTAAATTAAAATAGAATCTATCAAACCAGGACTGCTAAACCTAATTGGCATATATATACAAGTTTAAAAAAACTATTACCCCCTTTGAAGGTAGGATCGTTCAATGATATAATTATGTGGATGAGCAATATAAGTTGTCTATGGGATATGGATGATTGATTTGCCAAACTTGACCATTTTCACTAAAACGATAAAAAAAACCTGTATCTTGTATAACTAACATGTTAGCCGTATTTATGCTCATTGCATTGTTTTGATCCACTTTCAAATAAAAAGTGACAAAACTCTCAAATTTGGTTTGCGTACATAATGCATCTATTTTATAAAGTTAATTTATAACATATTATACAACATAAACTGCAGGAAGGAATCAAAGGACATCTTGAACATACTGGAGACATTGCAAGAAACAACTCTCCACAAAACACATCAACTTTCTGTAGCTAGTTTTCCTACATCTAACCTTAAATTTCTTCTATAAACCAATCCATTATTGAAATCTGCGTCACAGGTAAAGAAGGAATTCTAACCGACGTTTACTATCTACAAAGCTGCTATTTTGAAGTATTATGGTTAAAGACTACAGCTGAAGAGTTGAAGTCTCGTTGCATAGTAACGTGATTGGCACATCATCAATATACAGTCATAGCACTAGTAATGGTGGAGGTCATGAAAGCAGTGTAAACACTTTCAAACATTTCTACATCTTCTCAAACTTCTATAATTCACCCCAAAACCGTAACCGGTTTTCTCATATTTTGGGGCTTTTCATTCTTTAACTTCTATAGTTATTCGGATATAACATAGCATGCAAGTCAAGCTATGACCATTCAGATCTGATACAGAATAAACTATCGAAGAAACTGTGAATACATAATATGCAAAATTAAAGATAGCTGCTAAGCACATTATCGAAGATGTCGCATGAAACCATTTTAAAGAGACTGAGATAAATTAATCAACCTGAATTAAATATATTTTCCAAGTTGTATTGACTGATTATAAAATGTATTGTTATACATGTACTTTATCAATGCTATATTATTACTTTACAAATTAGACCATCTACTTAATTGATGGACTACATCAATAATGGGTAAAAGGAAACAAATTATTTGTTTCCAGCACTGCTTTCCTAACTATTTAAACTAAATGCAAAAAAATAAGATTTCAAATGAAATTAAAAGTAAAGCATAATAAATGAAAAAAAAGAAGCTATCGACACCTGATACAAATAACCAATAAAAATTGAGCAAATATGCAAATTACAAAACAACATTATTCACAGTGATGGAATTAATATGTAAAATTATATTCATTAATCCCATGATGTATTTTCGGATGGTCTTGCCTATTTAAAAGTGAGAATCTAAACTTACCGATGGGTAAGAATGCATTGATTGTGATACTACAACACATTACTTTATATTCTTGATCCAAATAGGAAAAGAAATCAGTAGAAATTAATTTATTTGACTTATGAGCACACTATCATAGGTGCCATGTATTAAATAAATGAAATTTGTTTTAACAATAATTAAAAATTGTAAACGTTTTTAATTTTGTCCTGAGTATGGATTGTACACACAGTTACTGGTGATCATTACATGAATATTTAATAGAATTCCACTGAGGTTATTGAGTAGTCAATACTCAAATAGACCCATTGGTGAGTGAATTGAGTACTCAATACTCAAATAGACCTGCCGGTACTTGCTCAATATTCACGCATGCATCATCCATACTCCTACATAAAATCAGTGTTGAAAGTAAAAAAGCCAGCAGGTTTAAATTAGTAATGTTTTACACTCTTGGCCACTCTACAATGTTGTGTTTATCTATCACAAGACAAGTTTTCGATGTACTATGAAAAGCTGCATTTTTAAACCACATTTATAATTAAATAAAGTAATTTATTTTGTCAATGCATCATAATTTTAGTCTAATAATAACCTTTGTGAAACATAAACAATAACTTTTTATGTTGTCAGCAAAACCTCATCTAAGTTTTACAATAAAATTCATTAAGTCATTTGATACAAATCTAGTACATGTATTTGGAAATATGTATAGTCTAAAAATAAATATAGTTTTATGACTTTAATGTAAAAACAGTTTTAATATTAAAGTCTTTTTTGAAAATGGAAAATTTAGTACTTTATTAATGTTATTGTTTTTGGCATACAAAAATTATATGTACCACAATGTAAAGAAAGACAGAAATGGCGGACTTGAAATGGAGATGTTATTGCTTATGAGCCGTGTATGATTGTAATAAACAAAAGGGAATGTTGGCAGAGGCGAGCAAAATTGGGCAGAAAGGCATTATGGGATACAATGTCGATGTACTTGATAACTTGTTTATAAGCTTGGCATAAAAAAAATCGAGATCATTAAAACATGCATTCACAATATAACTTACAATGTATAAATGTTGACATATAAATTATATATATATATATATACGGTAATTAAATGAGTGATTATGGCATATTTTAAAGATAACTTTCTGTCCATGTGGACAGACGTCAGTGTTACAAGTGATGTGTCATGATTATCATATAATACAATTAATTATTGCTTTGTACACTTCAGTCTATCTCAGATAAACCAGTAAAATGCAGCAGTCATTTTTAACCACACAAAACATGTCTCATTTTCAGATTAACAATACACTAAAAGAGATAAAAACAGCATTTTGTGATAACATAGTGCATGAATACAATCTTAAGTACACCCTACATGGGTTATGGGTTAAAGATATTGCTAAATGATTTCTATCTAGCTATGGCACGACAAAATTCCCATTTCCAAAAGTACAATTATTGTCTTTTATAGTTGTACATCAAATGTAAACAAATATTTGTTCAAACCGGTATTGTGGATGGAGCAATTAGAATGGTCATTAATAAGTTTAATTTTGCTCATATAAATAACCATTTTTTTCAAATACTTAACAGAAACTGTTAAAATTTTAAATATGTAGAATTAAAATGCATATTTCTAGCATTTAAGAACTAAAACAAACTTTTTGGGTCACCATTTTTGTTAGCTTAAAGAGAATGTTTCATTTACAGAATCCATTGAAAGTACGGTAGTAATCTCAAATGGTGCTAATGGATCTAAAGGGTATTTTGTTAGGTGGATAAAATCCAAATGAAACAAAATACGTCTTGCGTATAATTAATAAACTTAAAATTTCCAAACATTCTCAAAATGCCTTTAGATCCTTTTTTGTATTTAACTGATAACATTTATTTTAAAAAATGTTTGAAAACATCAACTAATTACTTTATAGACTTTAATATAGCACATATATTTATTGACTTTATGATCAAGTATTCCATATTTATAGCACTCCAATTTATCACAAATATTTAACACTACTAAGATGTTTTGAACACAACACCTAGTCGGAGACATAACATTCCTCTGCTAAATAAATAATGGTGTACGTAGATTCAATTTCATATATTTTAGATCTGTCAACCCCCTTAAATTCTGCACGAATATCCTGGTATTACATTATTCCTCCTTTCTGCTCATCAGGAGAGAATTTTCTCCTTGGAAACCACGACTTCTAAGAATAAACAAATTCTACATTTTAAAATAACCACTAGAAGTACAATGTTTTACATTTAGCTGCTTTTGGTTTCTGAAATTAATTTGGGAAACATTTGTATTTTTATCAGTTTTATGTAGTATTTATTTTAAGTTTACAGAGAGAACAACATTTCCGAACTAGGTGTTGTCAACTACAAATACTAACAAACAGAAGCCAGGAAAGACAAAAGGCTCTAACAAGTCCCATGACAGGTCACATGACAGTCACATGATAGATTGTAACAAACAGTGCTTTCACAGAAGAGAGCACATGATCAACAGAACAACAACTAAACGAATAACAATTCACGCGTTAATAAACTTCATTTGGCACACGCTTAATTAATCTAGAAAGAGAAACTTTGTTCACAGCTGCATAATGGTTCCACCATTGACCTATCAACAGTCATACCAAATAAAAATAATCTATCTATAAATTAAGTCTAAAATGCTAGAAAAATGTTAATGACAACATGTACATTTGTACAAAAACAAATGCATTAAAAAGTGGTACAAAATGAGACACATGCCAATGTGAATAATATTGTAATGCAATATATACAGTATGTACAACGTAGGCAGTGAATGTAACTATGGCTATGCTTAACATGTGATAAAATTCTGCATCTACAAAATGTATATGGTCCACAAAAAGGTAGGGTATAAGTACATAAATACTTTAGTGACGGACTATTATATACTTCACACTCCAGAACTATGTCTAGAGTTTGTCAGTGAATAAGCAGTGTTATGAAATATACCATGATGTCACAGCTTGGGAGATTTTAGAAAGAGGTAATATGATCACACTGCAAGAAACAAGCATCGTTGGTTTGCAGTCTAAATCAATATAAATTAATACATTTACCTTTTTGTTTAAAAATGTCATTACTAGAAAAAGTATAATTGCCATTATTTCTTCTAATTGAAGCCATGAGTTGCCCATTTTAAAAAGGGGTAGTGTGGCATTATAGCTGGGGTTGGTGACAAAAAATGGCCAAACGTATCTAAAAATATGGTAGGTCTGTATTAAATTACAAAAAAGGAAACGGGCTGACATACTTTGTTGTTGAAACATTGCATCATCAAACTGCCATACAATATTTAGTGTCATTAGTATCATAATTATGTTTGTTCTTTTTGTTGGGATGGTCAAGGGGAGGGGGTAATTAGTATGGTTGCAGAAATTAGAATATATCCATTACCTTAGGCAAGAATGTAGTGTGTTTAAGAAAAAGACGAATCTAACCATTTTCTTTATTACCTATAAACAACTATACTGCAAGTAGATTCAAATATGTCAAAACTGAGATGATTTTAGCTTATTCACACTAAATGCTTGTCCTGTGGTAAGGGAAATAACTCTTGTGATGTGAGATCATGGTATACGGATCTGTCATGGCGGCTAATAATTGATTGGTTCTGGTGATCATCTTAATTAGTTTGCAATCTCAGTATAGACTGATCAAGATACATCGATTTTAATGTAAAATGACAATCATAACATTATTAAATCAACTTACACATTTCTGTTAATTATACCTGTGTATTGAGCCCATAGCCAAAATAAAATGTCCCCATTTTTGTTTATATTATGCTTAACAAATGGCGACAAAAATATTTGAAAATTTAATTGCTGTAAATTTGTATTCAGAAATGTTTAAAAAAATACTATAAGATCATGGGCTCATTTCTTGTCATGTCGAAAGAACTAGGTTATATTCTTTTTCTTAGATTCAGATTCATTGACATCAACGAATAAAAAATATAATTTTAAAATTGCTTTTCGATAACTTTTCCAGCACATTTCAACAAAAAGAACATTTATTTGATGAACACACTAGAATGCAACAAGATCAAAGAGATTCACTAAAAGATCTTCATCTAGCACCATGGTCAAGTTTAGTAGATATGCGGTATATTATGAGGGAACTATGTCGTCACGACAACTAGGAGGAAGACATCTCCTTGGCAACTGTTGATATATTTCCGTAGCCCATGCTAGGAGGATCATTGTATGAATTGTCCACACTACAGTCGGAATTAGCATCGTTATCAAAGTCATCATTATCTATAAAATGTGATGGATTGCGGTGGTCGCCATTTTGGCTCGACTCGTTCATGGGAGAATCAGGGTTGCCGTTTGACAGTGGAGATCTCGACAGAAACTGAGATGGATCGAAGCTAGGTGGTGGAGACGAGCTTCTGTCATTGGCTGAAAAACAACGAAACGTCGAAACATTGAACATAAAATTACACAGAACAAGAAATATTAACTTTTAATAAATAAAAAATAAAAAATTATTACAAATAGCAAAGCGATAGCGGACATTGAACTAGTACAAATATGTTGTGTGTCTCTGTTGATTTGTACCAAGTGTAGACCTTCGTTAGGAGAGCGAATGTGAGTACAAACTATCCATTATCCATGTGATAAATTCTATACAAGCAGCATATGTCTACAGCAATATTTATCAGTTGCATATTATTGTTTAAATTATAATCATAGCAACGATATATAATTTGATTTGAGAAAATTGTAACTAACCATGCAGTCCTTCCACGTATGTTGATCCGGAATCGCCGTACCACACTCTGCGAACATCGTGACGTCGAGATTTCATTAACGCTTTATACTCTGAAATCCTCAACTTCTTCCCGTCAACAATACACGTCCTTTTTGGCCTCGGTCTGAAACAGCCACACAATACAGGTTTCACATTACTCACATAGTGAACATTTTATGTTTTGGTATTATTTGTTTTCTAATTATTAAACAAAAAATTTGTATTACATGTCAATTTATTAGAACATCCAACAGTATAAAACATGGTACAATTATAGTTGTATCTTAATTCCACTGATTTATGGTAGGAAATAAAACCGATAGGAATCAATTATAAGCCAACTAGTAATAATTAAAAACATTCACAGACTATTCTCAAATAAAATGTTAGACAAAATCAAGGAAGATAAGCTAAGTGTTATTGATGACAATTATGGAAGATCATTTCAAATCGTCCTTTTGTAAAATTATATCACTTTTTTTTATATTCTTTGACGATTGAAATATGCTTAAAATAACATGAACTTTCCCGATTGATGTACATTAGAACAGTACCTGTATCTGTAGTCTGGGTGTTTTTCCATGTGAAGTTTGCTCAAACGAGACTGTTCTTCATAGAATGGCTGTTTTTCAGCATTTGTCATTGCTTTCCACTTAGCACCTGTTCAAAGTAACAAATGTAACGGTAAAAACTTGATTTCATATTCAGTTTAGAATAAATAAACTTTTAAATTGTCTTTTCTTTAGTATCTGGCGAGTTGGAATACTTGAATGTTCGGATTTGTTTTATTATTATTAAATACCTATTGCCTGATAAAATGGGTAAAAGCCAAGTTCGGATTGCTTTTCATGTAAAAACATTGGTCGACAGTTGATCAATGTTTCATGTTAGGATTAAAATGGGAGGGAGACGGTCAAATGCATTCCTAATTCTGTTCGGATTGTCAAACACATAGACATAGCAATACTTGTTTACAGAAATTTGTTTGTCATTTGGGGTTTACATCTTGTCTAACAAACATACATTTTGTATAGTTTGCTGTAGATTCCCCAAATTAATGTGATCAAAATATTAATACGAAAAATATGATTCAATACCATGATGTACATTTTGTATCATCACCATTTTCTTCCATGCCCGATATATAGTTGCGCGTATGAATAAGAAAGTGTACAGTACCTAATATTTTGCTGATATTTGAGTTGTGCATATCTGGACAGGCTTTCAGTATTTTCCGCCTCTCTTCGCGCGCCCACACCATGAATGCATTCATCGGGCGCTTGATGTGTGGTCGGTTCGGATCCCCCTTGTCACGTTGGGAACGAATTATTTTGGCACCAAACATTTTACCTAAAATGTAAAGACAATAACATTAAATTCTACATTTAGAATCAAGTAAGTATTTTTAAATAATATATGCAAAAGTTATTTCAGGTCTTTTAAAATCACACAGCACAGAAATAGATTTATCTCCCTTGGGTTACAACATTATGCAGAATCAATCGGTAACTCACTCAATGTTTAAATAATGGCAGTGTAATATAGCTTGTCATTATTCAAATAGTAACTTAACAACAAAGTTGAGGACCGTTACATATACTTACTCTGTAAGTGTTGGACGTAAAGGACCGTTACATATACTTACTCTGTAGGTGTTGGACGTAAAGGACTGTTACATATACTTACTCTGTAGGTGTTGGACGTAAGTCTCGTTATCACCAGGTGAAAGAGATTGCGTCTCGCTGATGTTGGAAAGTTGTGGCATGGGCGGCATCATTGCGGCTGCACTCGTGTAGAGTGGTAGGTGGTGTAAACCGGGGAAAACTGGCCCACTTACTGATGCCAGCTGGCGGGCTAGAGCTTCCTGCACAAAACTTTCCTGCAATTATCACAAATATTGTTTCATTATATCTCTGGTACTGAGTAAAGGAATTATCCACCTCACGTCTAATATAAACACAGATCAAGTTCATAAAAAATCGAGACATTACTTTATATTATTGCAAGCACTCTTACTGAGTAAATAATATGAGATTGGTCATGAAATATGTGAAATTCATAAGTATGCATTTTCCCCCAGTTCAATTTAAATTTTGCTTTCTTTAATCTGATTAACATTTAAAACAAGTATGATATTTAACTCAATTGAAAAGATCGCCAAAAAACAATGACAGCTACCATCTCCTAACTAGACAGGAGCAGGTCACCCTCTTTCATCTCCGCACTGGACATAACAGGCTGAACTCACACATGTAACAAGGAGGACGATGCTAGCCTATTCATCGCAAGATCAAAGATAGAGGTGTAGTTGGCGAACGCAAAGAAGAAGAAGACTCAATTGAAATAGTATATATAACTTTAAAAAACTGACCATTCTTACCTTTTCTGATTCGGATGGCGAGTTCTTGCTGCCGCCGTTCAGCGTGTGTGCGTGGTTGCTGAGACTGAGACTGGCTGAACCGCCGGGGTAATGAGCCGCTAGGCTCATGAACGGGTTTGTGACGTACTGCGCCGGGATCGCAAACGGAGTGCGCAGACCCAACAGAGGTGACATATCAAGTTTAGGTGTCAGCGTGGGCGTCGGTTGTATGGGCTGCGGCGGCCGTTTCTGGTTGCTATGGGCGGGCGGCGGGGTTGTCACGGGCTCCCGCTTCACACGGTGGTGCAGCTCCTGTTCATAATGATTCAAATGTCTTTCACTCTTTATCGACAGTTTGGGTTTTGATAAATTGAGAGGTGCGTCTTGGTCTGTGTGAGGCAGCTCCATGGGACTGTGCTGTCCCAACCACAGGGGAGTGTGAGCACTCGACATGTGCAGGTGAGGACTCGACTGTGGCATCTTGGGAGAGGTGCAGGACTGTGGAGAGAGGCTGAAGCTGGCTGGTGGAAGTTGTGGTGAAGTAGAGAGTCTCAGTGGGGACCTCACTGGAGAGATCTGAGGGGAAGCTCGTGGCTGGCTCTGTGTGGAAGAAACTGAAACAAAGAGATGTTTACATTAATATTATGTATTAACAAACCAAACACATCTGCATTTCAACTCTCTAAAAACACTCAATTCTGACCATTTAAACTCACATGAACAACTCCATTTTTATCATTGGAACAAGGAACACTATTTTTTATCATTTAAACTCATGTGAACTAAACTCACCAAAAACACTCATTCAAGTAGTCAGAAAGAAGAAAACTGTGAATACCACAAGTAAATATAATTTCATGAAATGATCTCATTATGTTGCAATGCCAATTTGGTTAATGTCAACTTTTAACTTGGATATCGATGGCAGATCCTACAGGGGACTTGAGAATCCAAACCCCATTCAAATTTTAATTAGAGCTATTTCAACTTGTTTTCTTTTTTGAATATTGAAAAGAAATATGTTGCTATAATATTTATCAATGACTTTTTGTATGCTGCCACATGTTTCACTTGGTCCATGAGCCTGTTTGAATTCAAACATTACCATCATCTGCTGATGTACATTCCAGAATAATAACGTATGGTCGACCAATGTCAATATAATCACTTCGTACAATCATTTCCAAAACTATACAAAGAAAACAGGATTGTTTGACGTTTCCTGCTGGGCTATGTACTGGAAGGCCACAGAAGCGATTACAACAGATTAGGTTCATAACTCTGTCATTTCTAAACAATAGTTTTTCCTTGAAATTCCATCTCTCGTCTTTAAGGATTGGGACAGAGGGAGTCCACCATTCCTTCATTACCAAAGCGCTTTTTTTCCTGTGAGAAAATTCTACAAGACGGAAAGCAATAAAGTAACGGGACTGAAGACAACACAATCATTAGGTTTTAAATGTCGCCATCTGGTTGAAGGAACAACAAGCCGCTAGTACATGTACACTGGATGTTTTAGACTTTTGTTCAGTAATTCTTTGTGTTTATATACTTTAGGTATTAGTGACAAGAGGCTCTCAAGAACTCTGGCATTGCGTTTCACTTTCTGTACTCGCCATATCGGTTTGTTTCACTCCGCGGTTTATGCTAAATCCTACACAATCCTTGAACAAACACAATTATGAATTCTACAAACATGTCAACGATTAATTGTACATTAAAAAGGATTTCAATTTTGGCTTTGTTATTGCTTAGAAGGCGGAATGCTTTTATGCAAGTTTAAGGTTTGACAAGGTTAATAGATCGGTGCAAACTGTGTTTCAGTATGCATAATCCAGATAAAAACTATAAAAAGCTTTAAATCCCAAGTGATTTGTTCTGCAATAAGCAAAAACGTACAATAAATGTTATCTAGTCTTCTTTTTTATTCTTCTGGCAATGAAAATAGAAATGGTATTATTAAATTTAATAATTATATTTACAATAGTATGCTTTGTGAAAGAGATACTGGATTTTTGTGTGAATTTGACAAATTAGAAAATCATTGTTCATGTGTTGACAGGCATTTATATATCAGAAATCAACCAGTGAACACAGACAGACCTCCATGGTACAGTACATAAAGCATTGGGATCAAGGCAGAGGTACTGGGTTCAAGTCCAATGTTGGATGTTTCATCCCATTACCATCACCAACCAGATATATCTCAGACCAAAAATATTTGTGTATCGTAACTTGCACCATTTAACTTAATAGTTAAACTTTAAGTTTGTTTCATTAATAGAACCACAAGAGATCAATGATTCACTAATAGATACTGGTAAATGACTACGCAAAATGATTAGATTGCCAGTGGTTCAGTCTGTTAGGTTAATGTGCTCAAATGGCAAAGACTCATCACATTTAGTATATTTAGTCACATGGACTGGGGTAGCGAGTACTCAGAAGTAACATAAAAAAAGAAGAAATTTGGACAAAACTATCAGCAGAATACATGTTGCACAAGAACAGTTGTTGAATGTAAACAGTCAAAAAGACAGTTTTTACCACACATAATCTGCGGTCATATACTTCTTATCGTAACTTAGAAGCCATCAGACTCCTGTATCGGTTATGAACTATTGCAGCACACATTATACTGGTCCCACATATCACAGAGGTCTTGCTACTGTATCTTTTCACCATCTGCTTATCAAAGTGTTTCCATAGAAAAACAAAGCCCTGTATTTTATGCAATTATGTGTAAGGAAAGATCGCAGTCAGTTGGGTGCAGAAAACTTCGAGCATCCATATCTGAATAGAGTGCAGTCCTATTCTTTGATGGTGCTGTCTAAACAGTGTAATTCAGCCCCTCATTAAGACTTGCTGCCATGAGAACTGAAATATAGTTTGCTTTACGCTGTGCAAAGTAGACCAGCCCAAGTGACCCCTTTTATGATTTATGGACGCTGATAAAACACATTAAGACTGTGAAGATAATGCATGTTTAGCTACAAAATACATTGACTGATTAGCCTCTGTTTGAAAGACAAGAGCTGCTTGTGGCCTGATAAGGATAACGGTGGTCACTTCCGCACTGGGAATAACTCAACACTCTCGGTCCAGTTCCATCCAAATTAGTTACTTTGTTAGTTATCACTTATTTAAATGCCTACATTATGGTTCAAGCACGTCTATCCTTGCCATGCAGTCCAGCTGCCTCAACTGCTCATCGAGAACAGAAGTTAGTGTCAGTATGATAGAGGAAACCTGCTATTCCTCTATTTGATAAGTAGCAAAGGATCTTTTATTTGCACTTTCCTACATACAGGACAGTACATATTTGATAAGTAGCATAGCAAAGGATCTTTTATTTGCACTTTCCTACATACAGGAGAGTACATACCACAGCCAGTAGTGGGATACTGGTCTGTGTAGGTGGTTTACATATACCTAGGGTTGGAGCCAATATTACGTGTTCTATCAAAGAACAAATATTAACTGTATTTTAAACGCTGGCTATCGCCATCCTGCTAACATTTTAGTAGTCTACTATCTGAGTGCATACTTGCTACCTATTCCTAGTAAACACTGGAACATTATTTTGTTTTAACCAATTTTGAGAATTTTGCCTTATTTTCTTGAATTGTTCTAAGAAAAATGGCCAATTTAAGCAGAATGGATTCTGTCTGGGGTGGGGGGGGGGGGGGTTTCGTCCTACTCAATGATCAGCTGATCATCAGCTATTAGTTGACAATTGCACAGTGATCTCGACACAAGAGCCCCTCTTTTGTCACATGAGTATTCTTTATCAATTACCATCAACCATGCTTTTATATACACTTTGCATCAGAGGATAGTGCCTTCCACAGCCTTTGGTATACCAGTTGGAGAGCTAAAACATGAAGTACATGTTTGTCATTTATATCCCTTGAAATCTGTTTTGTGCAGAAGTAGGATTTTGCAACCGTTATGTTAGGCTCAAGACGGACATTAAAATATTGCAACATTCAGTGGGAAACATAAACATAGAAGAATTGTCCAAGAGAAACTGTGTATACAAAACAACAAACAAGACAGACAGATAGACAGACAATCTGCCAGCCACACTGGTCAGTGATGGAGCACTCTGACATCACATTCCTCTTCTTTGTTGTGCTTTCCTCCATCCAGGTCTGTCAGACATGACAGGGAAACCCCCAACAGCTGAAGACAACTGCAGAATTTCTCTCACCTATCCGTCCCAGAACTCATTTCAAATGTCACAATATGAAAGGCCATTTATTTTGGCTGGTAAGTGTTCAATTAGAAAGCAGTGGAGGGTACAATCATTTCGGTGGACCTGTAATGAACACGCCTTGTCCTATCAACTTAAAGACAAAACCCGCTGTTCTTTGCCAATCGGTTCGCAGAGATGGAACAAAATCTAATAAATCTGAGTCAGACGAGAGAATAATAAAAACTAATGTGTATAACTTCCCACTGTTTAAGCTGGTGCTATCTAAATTAACAGACAAGACCATGTCGGCGCTTCTCGACAAAAAACATAAATTTCAAAGTCAACATTATCATGGATTCCAGAAATTCTTACAATATATATAATGCCTTTTTATTTTCCTTTCATAACGTAATATTTATCTGCTAAACAAAATGAAGGATGAAGTAAATTAAATTAAATAACATATGAGGAATTGATTAAACAGACTAAAGAAGAGAAAAAATTCAAAGACAAAATAAGAATTGGACAGAGAAAAGAAGAATATGGAAGGTTGGCAGTAAAAATAGACAAATAAGTCTGAATAATGAATAGAACTGAATAATAGGGGAAATTTTGAATCGAATCAAGAAGCAAAATATAAGAGAGATTGACAAGTGTTTAAGAACTGTCATAATGATTACGACCACACAATGATTGGTCATCATGGAGAACACTGCTGACCTCAGTGTGGTCAACAAGAGAACGAAAACAAGAAGATCACCGTAGGTCTAGAAGTCGTGATAATTCCTATAATCATCCTATTTAAATCTGTCATGTTTTTCAATCAAACACATTAATTTACAACACTCTTACCGGTTTTATTGTCACAATATATCTAACTAGAAACTTAAAGGTATCTATTTTATATGTAGAGCTAGGACAGAAATTATAAGAATGTGTTATATTTGATATTGCATGTTCAGCTTGAAACAATTAACATTCTCAGACCAGGTAACTTTATGCTGTAATTAACAATGAGATGCCACAATTCCCCTATGACTACCACATGGTGAACAGGTGGAGATCTGAGGGGACAACACTCACAGAATACGGAAATTTACAAACAGGCATAACTTTCTACCAGGGAGCGAGACGTAGCTCAGCGCAAGAGCGTTCGACTGATACTCGATGGGTTGAAAGATTTATCCTCCTCAGTGGACCCATTGGGTTATTTCCCATTCCAACCAGTGATCCATGATTGGTCTACCAAAGGCTGTGGTGTGTGACCAGATCTGTGTGTGACAGTACTTTTACTGTGGCAGCTGGTTTCTTCACCAAGAGTCGATATAACTGTGCGTTTGACATCCAATAACCGCTGATACAGCACAATATCACAATAAGTAGTCCATGCTACGATTCACAGATTCAAGGCGGCTATATGATACACACGTTTGAATAAGTTTGAGTTAAAAAGATGACCTTTGATAGCAGAAATGTACTGACAATTCTTAGATGAAAACAAAAATATATAGCAATTAAACTAGTATTTCTTTTATATTGTCTCAGTTCAAAATGGGCGTAAAATAATTTTTTCTAAAAAAATCCTATTCTTTGTACAGGTTTTGTACTTGTATGTGTACAAAGCAAATACTGGTGTGATCCTCTAGTGTCCATACTGCTTGTTTAACAACTCCATACAAACAATCTGCACTAGGTGACAATAAACCTTCAACAATACATACATCAGATTACACAATATAAAGATAAATAATCTCACAACAATGACAGCAATATAGGTCAATGGCCACTCATGTACTTATTGTCATATACATACAAATAAGTATACCGGTAGTCCTAATGCTATATATTTACAATGAAGTGATTTGTTTTTAACAATATTAATTAATTTATATACATTATACACACACACAAATCATAAAGTAGACCTGTGTAATTTGGTTTTAGGTGTGAAAATCAGCAACATTTTAACTTAAAAGTGAAGTTTATACAATAGATTATAATTATTACAATGTTTTCTTTCCATGTTGTGTAAGTCGATGCCAAACTCTCATATGTGTAAATAAATACAATATCTAGATCATATAACAAGATACTTTTAACATGTGGTGATGCTGTTTTCTACTACATTTCGGTTGGACATTGTGAATGTAAACACCTAATAAGAAGTTCAAACAGTGGAAATATACAAGTTTACAATGTAGTTGTATTGCCAGTTATAATTAATAGAACTCTAAGGGCCGATTTCTCGTCACCGATTTAAACCTGATCGCCGTTTTAAACTCTGATTAAAAAAGCTAAATAGCATGTTTTAACCGACCGTCACATCTAAACCGGTGTAAAAGTAACTCAAGTCCACCGGGAATGCAAATAAGATTTTTATCCTATCACATTACGAACAATTCGATAAATGAAAAATGCTTAAACCGGCGATCAGGTTAAACTGGTGATGAGAAATCGGCCCTAAGTGTAATGTAAAGCAAATTCAAAGTAGTACTAGTTATAACATAAATTATATTTAAACTACATACTATATTTAAAGTTGAATTTTTAGTATCAAATTTATTTAAAGAAACCTCAGTATAATTTGAAATAAACTCAGTTCACTATAGGTGTATAATTATGTCACCTAATTAATTTACCTCAAATGACAAGAACCTAATTGAGAAGTCGCAGATACATGTGTGGAAACTGCATGGAACTATATCCTGATGTTAGAGCATGAACAAACAAGAACTAAGTGTATTACAAAAGCAGATTATCTGTTCTGCTCGCACCCTGGCAGGCTGCAGGTCAGATAATGAGGAAAACAACACAGAAGACAAAATGATTGAGACAGGAAATATCAGTTTAGGAAGGGAATTCCTTGGTCGTTTGCCTCAAATCATTGTCATGTGTGCCCGGCAGGGGAGCACAAAAGACGCCAGCATGCATGAGGGTGCCCTGGTCTTGTAATACAATGTACCATCAGAACAATGTAGATTACAATACCAAGACATGAGATCATAATTACAAAGCGCATCATATTGTGGTTGCTGTTAATTATTATTACTGGTATATATTATTATATATTATTATTATTATTATTATTATGAAATGTATTTATTAGTTTCATATATAAAGAAAAGAAGTTTACATTAAAAACTCTCAATCTATGATATTGGCACCAAACATTTCTGCTCTATTGCACCATCAGACAAATGATTTACCTTAGAAGTGCTATAACTTTTTAGCTCCATATTATGTGGATGTATTCGTATAGTGTGCAACATGCGAGTTTACATAATATAATTATATTTTAACATTTCTGTTAATGTTTATAATCCTAAAATAAATGTGTGCAATTATCTGCATAAACAAGGACTGTTTTTCTTCTGCTAACATAATCCAGTTACAAGTGTATAACTTGCTTTAGCATAAATTAATCAAATAAAAGTTTCGGCAAATCGTTAGAACATGCACACCTTCTGAAAATCACTAGAAATGTATAGAGAATTTCTCCACTACACAAATTCATATAGAAAAGAATTTTAAAATAATACTTTAATCACAATTTTGGCAACAAAAATAAAATTTTCAATCTTCTGATAATAAATCTATGTTTCTATTACACTATATATAGAAACTAATGTTTTTCTGTAAAAGTATATTTTTAACATGATCTCCCAGTTTGTTCCAGCTCTAGCAATCACATGCTCAATAGAACCTCATGGCCAAACAATTTTTTATCAACACTCAAAACTGGCTTACTATAAATCTCACATATACAACCGAGCAATATATTCCCATTAACAAGATCACAAAAATCATTTATATTTCCTGTTTGCAGTAGAATGCAAATTGCAAAACAGGCGATACATCTCCGAGACAATCCCCGATTTTTGGTGCCAAGTGGCAAACTTGTAGAGCACTTCCCTACTCCGACATATGGCTAGCGTATGCGCTATATTACTGTGAGGTTGTCAGCAACACCTGGAGAAGAACACCATTGCAGTGCAGTTGTGTATTGTTTTAGCATTACAAACAATCGTTTGAAGCAAAATGCAACAGAACAAACCAAAAATTTAACAAAAGAAACACAAATAAGCAAAATATATATAAGAAGGCGAACACATATTTTTCTCATTTCCTTTAATTTTTAAAGTAGCATTATCTCTGTTAGATATACCTTTTTGGAACATTTTAATTATTAAATTTTCTAAAACATAATTGAAATAATAATCTCATTGAAATACATATATTTAGAGTTAGATTTAGAGTTACTTCGGTTTAGCATTAGTTAGGGTTAGGGTTAGGGTTAGGGTTAACTTAGGGTTAAATCTTCACTTCCCGCTGGGTATATATCCTAGGAAATATACCCCTATATGAACAATAGTGTGTTCAGAGAACAAATATATGATGAATACTCGCTAGACTTAACATTAAATGAATGGGATTCAATAGAACATGATTGGTACCAGTCAAATTATTTGCGAGTTCTCGCCATCCTGAAAATGCCTTGTAATGGGTCGAATGGGGAGAATCTATACCTCAACCTCACACACATTGGGTGAATGATTCAATCACTGTGTCACCGTAGATCACACTCCACAAATACATACATATACACTTGTTATAATTATATATAATATATAAACATTTTAAATTATAATTATGTTACATGTTGATGCATGTAAAACTAATTTTGTCTTACCCATGTGACATGTGTGGAGGTATTCAGTGTATAAAGCTGGCAACTTGTAAATACATCCTTGAACTGGCAGTCGTGGCTACAATGGCACTGTGACAAGAGTCTTAGTGGAATAACAGTAACCCCATCATGAATGGAGGGAGGCAGGCTGCAAGTGTTTACTTTATTGGTGTAAATCCCTTCTTGCTTATCTGTGACCCCTCCCACACCAGTGCAAATGGCGATGACAGGTGCTGTGCTGGTCCAAGAGAGAACTGGGTTCAGTAAAAGACAGACCACAGATGAAATATAGGGTGGGATGCTATTAAGGAGGGGGGATTGGTGGAGGTAACTTTTGTTTTAATCTCAACTGAAATAATATACATGTGTATATTATTACCTATATACACTCCATGCAGGATATAAGGTTGTTAGTCTATTATTAAACTAACTGAAAGCTTGACGGGCAGAACAAAGTTTGGGTCAGGACCAGAATTAAAGTTGGGGAAACAACTTGTGACTTACAATAAAAAAAAAAGATTTCAAAATAAAATGTTATAACTTGATGATTATTTAAATAAAAAAATCTGGTCACCCACAGGCTATTATTAAGAGACCGAAAGACATGAATTAAAGTGCATATACATAGATATATTGCAATGAAATCAATTCCGAAAAATAATTTATGTTTATTAAATATATTGGGTGACCATGCCAATGTATATACTGTAAAACATGAAATTAATGCGCGATAGAAATTAATGCGAAAAATGCGTGTAGCCTACTGACGCATTAATTTC